>CM029013.1:243069619-243382422 GCA_016801055.1 Panax notoginseng
CACAACAGTTCATCTTTGCACTACAGGCAAAGATATTCCTCACCAATTCATATTTGCACTACAAGGCCAAATATATTCATATCTCAAAGAAATATATAATCATTTCAGAATTTATATAAACAATAATTATTACCATGTTGATCAATTCACCTTTGCACTTAAGCTTAAGATATTCAATTATAAACAATGTCATGATCATACCAGTCACAATTCAACTTTGCACTACAGGCCAAAAGACATACCCTAGTCATGATCATACCAATAATCTACCCATCTTTACACCTAGTGAAAGAGAATTTCAACATCAAGGGTTATAAAAATGTTATATATGATGATAAAAATAATATGATCAACATATATTTTAACTCAAAGTAATATTCTTAACTCTTGAATAGTAAATCGTGAATATAAACTCATGAATAGTAACCCCGACACAAAAGATAGAAATTCACAAAAATTTATACCAAATTTCGGTATAATGATATTGAAAGAATAACATTACTTAAATTTATAAACAATTTATTTTAATTGTTTTACACTTTACTAATTAATGCATTTAATCATCATAAAATGCCAACTCTTACAATTTCATCATCAATAACCAAAACCTCATCAAAAACTGCATATAACCTCATATAGGATTCTCAAGCCTAAAATCCTATTTTTCAATTTTCTTCTTCACAAAACATATTTAATTCATTTACTCATAACTAGACCATTTTCATGAAAAATACCAAACAGTTCCAAAAATATTTATTTTCTGGATTTAGCATAATATATCCCATAGTGAACATATATTTTTCTCTCGAATTTTTAAAAGTCATTTACTATTTTTCATATGGCCAAAATAGCCGAATATTTAGACATTTATCAAAAATTGTACTTTATGTCTAAAAATTCTGAAATTTACAGAGTATACTTCTATCATATACATTACTCCCAATAAAAATTTCATATCAATTTGAGTTAACCAAATAATTATAAGCTGTTACTTTTAAAATAGTCTTTTCTCATAAAATTCATAACTCTCAATCTATACATCCAAAAATCACCATTTTGGGATACAATCAAGAAAACTCATCAAAATATCATTTCTAATTTTTCCAAAAAGAATTTTTGAAGATCAGAAAAATTACGAAACTGAAAATCATAACAACCCTTAAAATCTACTTAATATCCCTTACTATCCCCTACTTCAAAAGAGCAGTACTTCTGACTGGATATCGATATGATGCTGAAGGAAACTTGCACTGATGAATAGCAACTCACCAAGTATCTTAAAACCACAAAATATGCTTCATAATATAGAGAGAGAAAGAGAGAAAGCTTATGTTTTCTGTGTGATTTTCAATTCTAACTTAGCCCTCTATTTATAGGAAAATTTTGTAGGTTTGACCTGCAACCTGATGGCTTTTACCTGCTACTATTCCCACCCACCACATTTGAAATATAATTCAGCACATTTCTTCACCAACCACAAGTGGGGCCCACCAATTCTAGAATTTTCCACCAAAATGATAAACTCCGAAAATTCAACAATTTTCTGAACCAGTCATCTCGTAAAATTCATAATAAAATCATACGTTCATTTTTAACGGTTCAAAATTTGTGGGCATATACTCAACTTATATATGTATAACATATCCAAAAATTACCACGATCCAACGGTCGGATTAAAAATTAAACCCCCGCAAAATATCTCAAAAACCTAATTTGATTTCAATCCTCCGTTCCGACAAAAATACAATAAAACACCTCAACATTAACTCCTTCATTTTTTAACCACAAAAATATATCCCTCATTTATATCCACATAAAATAAATATTTCTTATCATATGAAATCAATAATTAATTATTCACAAATAAATTACAGAATCACATTTATGACAACCAGGCCGTTCCCAGGAAAGAGGGGGCTTTCCAATAAGGATTTCTCCTTACTGGCGCGCAATTAGATGACCAAACCTCTCCTTAGACAGAACTTTCTAGACATTGCCAATAATGCTATCTAATAATACTATTCAAATAATATGAATTATTGATCTGATAATGGAAATATCTGTGCAGCAACAATTATTGAACAACAATAATACAAAATTTCAACGTAGCAATTATTGAATCAATAAAATAAAATATTGAAACAGTAATTACTGTAACAATTATTGAGTATTGCCTTCTTACGTAAGAATCAATAATTTCAAAAATACTATGCAATACCGTGTGCTACTGTGCAATAACGCGTATTACTGTATTTTTAACCACCGGTATTCCAACAGTGTTAACGGTAACAACTACGCCGTTATTTGTAAAAACTCAAATTTGTCGTTTTCTTCACCCGACAGTTATCGTTTATGGGCCCACAAATGGCTGCGCCCGTCGTACGAATATCCCCGACAAAAAGAATATTCCCCGACAACAATGATTATTTTATAACCACTTGCTTATTTTGAAAAAAAATCATATTTCACTCATAACTTTAAACTTTTATCAATTTAACCATTTACTGAATAGTAATTATAAGAAAAATTGAATACTTTTATTTCATAAAATTCGGGGTCTTACAATCTCCCCTCCTTATGAAATTTCGTCCTCGAAATTTACGTACCTGGTATTTCAAAGAGTTGAGAATACCTTGCTTCTATTTCAGATTCCATCTTTCCTGTCATCATTAATTTCTCCATTGCTCATCTCCTGTATTTCAAATATCATTCTAGAATAACAGCTTCAAAAACAGGTTAATTTAACAAATTAACATATCACATAATATCCCAATATTATGACTGACCAACAAATAAGCTTAGGTAGGACACACTAGCGAAGGATTTACTCATCTCTCCCCTCCTAGTTATATTCCCAGATCTCTGCCAAAGATCATATCCCTAAGCTCTGATACCAAATGTGACAACCCCAAAATAGGTCCATTCCATCCAACCTATTCTGAGTCGCCAAATACATGGTACAGAAAATAACTGTAACTTTATTACAACAATTGTCGTGCAAAATACAACAACACATATGCTGTGAGTTTGGATACAAATATATACCAAATGTGACTCATGTTCCAACCGTGGACATCACTCACAATGACACTTTACATAAAGGTATAGTCAAAAACTGTTTTAGAAATTAGAATCTTTTGGGAAGTGCTCAAGAAACCTTCGTACATGGGAGGCCACGCGTCTAGGTTATGATAGATATCATATGGCCACAGAATTATCCTTGGTTGACCCAATAGACCCCAAAGAAAAACGAGAAGATTACTATCATATTCTTCCCAATGGTGAGTCTTCTCTTGACTTATCATTATCTCCACTGTCTCTAATTGAGAATTATACTTCAAACAAACACACCAAGATTATATAGGTAGTGCCCATAGATATACTCAGCAAGTGGATGAGCACAACCCTGTCTTATGATGACACGAGGTTGTATCATTAGACATCTTGTATGATAGTGACAAAAACACCCTTCCAACGTTGGTTTCGCCTCACCCTATTTTCTTCACCAAATATAACTACTAAATGATGACCACCGTTCTATTCCTTGTTACCCCCGCTCGACCCAGCTACACTCTTATTACCTGAAAGGAATTGTGAAGCAAAAAGGTGAGCACAACTAGCTCAGTAAAGAATATCATGACTAAAGATAATTCAATTATCAATAGCCTTCATCATAATAAATCAGAGATTTAGAACATATGGTAAATGATAAAAATTTCAACCATAGTTGCAGCGGAACGAGCAATCCATTAGAAGAGTCAAATAGACTATAAAGTCTATTATCTTCTCCATGTTAAAAATCCACCAACAATGTTTTATCCATGTAACATCACTCAACAGTTCCTTTCCACAATCATATGAATAACTCATAATCATAATTGTGACTATAAATTTTCTTCGCACCCAGGACGAAGAATATTTTCATCACCTGTCTTTACCTGAAACATCAAAGATCATGGTTATACCAAATCACAGTTCCTGTTTATAATCATACTAACAAATCCATCTTTGCACTACGGGCCAAAGATATTCATCAACAAACCATCTTTGCACTACGGCCAAAGATATTCAACAACAGTTCATCTTTGCACTACAGGCCAAAGATATTCATCAACATTCATCTTTGCACTACAGCCAAAGATATTCATCAACAATTCATATTTGCACTACAGGCCAAATATATTCATATCTCAAAGAAATATATAATCATTTCAGAATTTATATAAACAATAATTATAACCATGTTGATCAATTCACCTTTGCACTTAAGCTTAAGATATTCAATTATAAATTCAATGGTCATGATCATACCAGTCACAATTCAACTTTGCACTACAGGCCAAAGAGAACCCTAGTCATGATCATACCAATAATCTACCCATCTTTACACTCCAGTGAAAGAGAATTTCAACATCAGGGTTATAAAAGTTATATATATGATAAAAATAATATGATCAACATATAGTTTTAATCTCAAGAGTAATATTCGTAACTCATGAATAGTAAATCGTGAATAGTAACCATGAATAGTAACCCCGACACAAAAGATAGAAATTCCACAATAAAATTCATACCAATATTTCGTATAATGATATTGAAAGAATAACATTACTTAAATTTATAAACAATTTATTTTAATTGTTTACACTTTACTAATTAATGCATTTAATCATCATAAAATGCCAACTCTTACAATTTCATCATCAATAACCAAAACCCTCATCAAAAATCTGCATATACCTCATATAGGATTCTCAAGCCATAAAATCCTATTTTCCAATTTTCTTTCTTCACAAAACATATTTAATTCATTTACTCATAACTAGACCATTTTCATGAAAAATACCAAATCAGTTCCAAAAATATTTCTTTTCTGGGATTTAGCATAATATAGTCCCATAGTGAACATATATTTTTCTCAGAATTTTTAAAAGTCATTTACTATTTTTCATATGGCCAAAATAGCCGAATATTTAGACATTTATCAAAAATTGTACTTTTGTCTAAAAATTCTGAAATTTACAGAGTATACTTCTATCATATACATGTACTCCCAATAAAAATTTCATCAATTTTGGAGTTAACCACAAGGAATTATAAGCTGTTACTTTTAAAATAGTCTTTTCTCATAAAATTCATAACTCTCAATCTATACATCCAAAAATCACCATTTTTGGACACAATCAAGAAAACTCATCAAAATATCATTTCAAATTTTTCCAGAATTTTTGAAGATCAGAAAAATTACGAAACTGAAAATCATAACAACCCTTAAAATCCCTTATATCCCTTACTATCCCTTACCTCAAAAGAGCAGTACTTCTGACTGGATATCGGATATGATGCTGAAGAAACTTGCACTGATGAATAGCAACTCACCAAGTATCTAAAAACTCTCACAAAATATGCTTCATAATATAGAGAGAGAAAGAGAGAAAGCTTATGTTTCTGGTGTGATTTTCAATTCTAACTTAGCCCTCTATTTATAGGAAAATTTTGGTAGGTTTGACCTGCAACCTGATGGCTTTACCTGCTACTATTCCCACCCACCACATTTGAAATATAATTCAGCACATTTCTTCACCAACCACAAGTGGGGCCCACCAATTCTAGAATTTTCCACCAAAATGATAAACTCCGAAAATTCAACAATTTCTGAACCAGTCATCTCGTAAAATTCATAATAAATCATACGTTCATTTTTAACGGTTCAAAATTTGTGGACATATACTCAACTTATATATGTATAACATATCCAAAAATTACCACGATCCAACGGTCGGATTAAAAATTATAACCCCCGCAAAATATCTCAAAAACCCTAATTGATTTTAATACCTCCATTCCGACAAAAATACTGATAAAAACCTCAACATTAACTCCTTCATTTTTAACCACAAAAATATATCCCTCATTTATATCCACATAAAATAAATATTTCCTTATCATATGAATCAATAATTAATTATTCACAAATAATATTACAGAATCACATTTATGACAACCAGGCCGTTCCCAGGAAAGAGGGGCTTTCCAATAAGGATTTCTCCTTACTGCGCGCAATTAGATGACCAAACCTCTCCTTAGACAGAACTTTCTAGACATTGCCAATAATGTTATCTAATAATATTATTCAAATAATATGAATTATTGATCTGATAATGGAAAATACTGTGCAGCAACAATTATTGAACAACAATAATATAAAATTCAACGTAGCAATTATTGAATCAATAAAATAAAATATTGAACAGTAATTACTGTAACAATTATTGAGTAGTGCCTTCTTACGTAAGAATCAATAATTTCAAAAATACTATGCAATACCGTGTGCTACTGTGCAATAACGCGTATTACTGTATTTTAACCACCGGGTATTCCAACAGTGTTAACGGTAACAACTACGCCGTTATTTGTAAAAACTCAAATTTGTCGTTTTCCTTCACCCGACAGTTATTCGTTATGGGGCCCACAAATGCTGCGCCGTCGTACGAATATTCCCCGACAGAAAGAAATATTCCCCCGACAACAATGATTATTTTATAACCACTTGCTTATTTTGAAAAAAAATCATATTTCACCCATAACTTTAAACTTTTATCAATTTAACCATTTACTGAATAGTAATTATAAGAAAAATTGAATACTTTTATTTCATAAAATTCGGGTCTTACAATCTCCCCTCCTTATGAAATTTCGTCCCTCGAAATTTACGTACCTGGTATTTCAAAGATTGAGAATACCTTGCTTTCATTTCAGATTCCATCTTTCCTGTCATCATAATTTCTCCCATTGCTCATCTCCTGTATTTCAAATATCATTCTAGAATACAGCTTCAAAACAAGGGTTAATTTAACAAATTAACATATCACATAATATCCCGATATTATGACTGACCAACAAATAAGCTTAGGTAGGACACACTAGCGAAGGATTTACTCATCTCTCCCCTCCTAGTTATATTCCCGATCTCCGCCAGAGATCATATCCCTAAGCTCTGATACCAAATGTAACGACCCCAAAATAGGTCCATTCCATCCAACCTATTCTGAGTCGCCAAATACATGGTACAGAAAATAACTACAACTTTATTACAACAATTGTCGTGCAAAATACAACAACACATATGCTGTGAGTTTGGATACAAATATATACCAAATGTGACTCATTTCCAACCGTGGACATCACCTCACAATGACACCTTACATAAAGGTATAGTCAAAAACTGTTTTAGAAATTAGAATCTTTGGGAAGTGCTCAAGGAAACCTTCGTACATGGGAGGCCACGCGTCTAGGTTATGATAGATATCATATGGCCACAGAATTATCCTTGGTTGACCCAATAGACCCCAAAAAAAACGAGAAGATTACTATCATATTCTTCCCAATGGTGAGTCTTCTCTTGACTTATCATTATCTCCACTGTCTCTAATTGAGAATTATACTTCAAACAAACACCAAGATTATATAGGTAGTGCCCATAGATATACTCAGCAAGTGGATGAGCACAACCCTGTCTTATGATGACACGAGGTTGTATGTCATTAGACATCTTGTATGATAGTGACAAAACACCCTTCCAACGTTGGGTTCGCCTCACCCTATTTTCTTCACCAAATATAACTACTAAATGATGACCACCGTTCTATTCCCTTGTTACCCCCGCTCGACCCAGCTACACTCTTATTACCTGAAAGGAATTGTGAAGCAAAAGGGTGAGCACAACTAGCTCAGTAAAGAATATCATGACTAAAGATAATTAAATTATCAATAGCCTTCATCAATAATAAATCAGAGATTTAGAACATATGGTAAATGATAAAAATTTCAACCATAGTTGCAGCGGAACGAGCAATCCATTAGAAGAGTCAAATAGACTATAAAGTCTATTATCTTCTCCATGTTAAAAATCCACCAACAATGTTTTATCCATGTAACATCACTCAACAGTTCCTTTCCACAATCATATGAATAACTATACTCATAATCATAATGTGACTATAAATTTTTCTTCGCACCCAGGACGAAGAATATTTTCATCACCTGTCTTTACCTGAAACATCAAAGATCATGGTTATACCAAATCACAGTTCCTGTTTATAATCATACTAACAAATCCATCTTTGCACTACGGCCAAAGATATTCATCAACAAACCATCTTTGCACTACGGCCAAAGATATTCAACAACAGTTCATCTTTGCACTACAGGCCAAAGATATTCATCAACAGTTCATCTTTGCACTACATGCCAAAGATATTCATCAACAATTCATATTTGCACTACAGGCCAAATATATTCATATCTCAAAGAAATATATAATCATTTCAGAATTTATATAAACAATAATTATAACCATGTTGATCAATTCACCTTTGCACTTAAGCTTAAGATATTCAATTATAAATTCAATGGTCATGATCATACCAGTCACAATTCAACTTTGCACTACAGGCCAAAGAGAACCCTAGTCATGATCATACCAATAATCTACCCATCTTTACACTCCAGTGAAAGAGAATTTCAACATCAGGTTATAAAAATGTTATATATGATGATAAAAATAATATGATCAACATATAGTTTTAATCTCAAGAGTAATATTCGTAACTCATAATAGTAAATCGTGAATAGTAACTCATGAATAGTAAACCCCGACACAAAAGATAGAAATTCCACAATAAAATTCATACCAATATTTCGGTATAATAATGATTGAAAGAATAACATTACTTAAATTTTAAACAATTTATTTTAATTGTTTACACTTTACTAATTAATGCATTTAATCATCATAAAATGCCAACTCTTACAATTTCATCATCAATAACCAAAACCCTCATCAAAAATCTGCATATACCTCATATAGGATTCTCAAGCCATAAAATCCTATTTTCCAATTTTCTTTCTTCACAAAACATATTTAATTTTCATTTACTCATAACTAACCATTTTCATGAAAAATACCAAATCAGTTCCAAAAATATTTCTTTTCTGGGATTTAGCATAATATAGTCCCATAGTGAACATATATTTTTCTCAGAATTTTTAAAAGTCATTTACTATTTTTCATATGGCCAAAATAGCCGAATATTTAGACATTTATCAAAAATTGTACTTTTGTCTAAAAATTCTGAAATTTACACAGAGTATACTTCTATCATATACATGTACTCCCAATAAAAATTTCATCAATTTTGGAGTTAACCACAAGGAATTATAAGCTGTTACTTTTAAAATAGTCTTTTCTCATAAAATTCATAACTCTCAATCTATACATCCAAAAATCACCATTTTTGGACACAATCAAGAAAACTCATCAAAATATCATTTCAAATTTTTCCAGAATTTTTGAAGATCAGAAAAATTACGAAACTGAAAATCATAACAACCCTTAAAATCCCTTAATATCCCTTACTATCCCTTACCTCAAAAGAGCAGTACTTCTGACTGGATATCGGATATGATGCTGAAGGAAACTTGCACTGATGAATAGCAACTCACCAAGTATCTAAAAACTCACAAAATATGCTTCATAATATAGAGAGAGAAAGAGAGAAAGCTTATGTTTCTGGTGTGATTTTCAATTCTAACTTAGCCCTCTATTTATAGGAAAATTTTGGTAGGTTTGACCTGCAACCTGATGGCTTTACCTGCTACTATTCCCACCCACCACATTTGAAATATAATTCAGCACATTTCTTCACCAACCACAAGTGGGGCCCACCAATTCTAGAATTTTCCACCAAAATGATAAACTCCGAAAATTCAACAATTTCTGAACCAGTCATCTCGTAAAATTCATAATAAATCATACGTTCATTTTTAAACGGTTCAAAATTTGTGGACATATACTCAACTTATATATGTATAACATATCCAAAAATTACCACGATCCAACGGTCGGATTAAAAATTATAACCCCCGCAAAATATCTCAAAAACCCTAATTTGATTTTATACCTCCATTCCGACAAAAATACTGATAAAAACCTCAACATTAACTCCTTCATTTTTAACCACAAAAATATATCCCTCATTTATATCCACATAAAATAAATATTTCCTTATCATATGAATCAATAATTAATTATTCACAAATAATATTACAGAATCACATTTATGACAACCAGGCCGTTCCCAGGAAAGAGGGGGCTTTCCAATAAGGATTTCTCCTTACTGGCGCGCAATTAGATGACCAAACCTCTCCTTAGACAGAACTTTCTAGACATTGCCAATAATGTTATCTAATAATATTATTCAAATAATATGAATTATTGATCTGATAATGGAAATACTGTGCAGCAACAATTATTGAACAACAATAATATAAAATTTCAACGTAGCAATTATTGAATCAATAAAATAAAATATTGAACAGTAATTACTGTAACAATTATTGAGTAGTGCCTTCTTACGTGAGAATCAATAATTTCAAAAATACTATGCAATACCGTGTGCTACTGTGCAATAACGCGTATTACTGTATTTTAACCACCGGGTATTCCAACAGTGTTAACGGTAACAACTACGCCGTTATTTGTAAAAACTCAAATTTGTCGTTTTCTTCACCCGACAGTTATTCTGTTATGGGGCCCACAAATGGCTGCGCCGTCGTACGAATATTCCCCGATAACAATGATTATTTTATAACCACTTGCTTATTTTGAAAAAAAAATTATATTTCACTCATAACTTTAAACTTTTATCAATTTAACCATTTACTGAATAGTAATTATAAGAAAAATTGAATACTTTTATTTCATAAAATTCGGGGTCTTACAATCTCCCCTCCTTATGAAATTTCGTCCTCGAAATTTACGTACCTGGTATTTCAAAGAGTTGAGAATACCTTCTTTCATTTCAGATTCCATCTTTCCTGTCATCATATTTCTCCATTGCTCATCTCCTGTATTTCAATATCATTCTAGAATACAGCTTCAAAAACAAGGGTTAATTTAACAAATTAACATATCACATAATATCCCGATATTATGACTGACCAACAAATAAGCTTAGGTAGGACACACTAGCGAAGGATTTACTCATCTCTCCCTCCTAGTTATATTCCCTCCCCGATCTCCGCCAGAGATCATATCCCTAAGCTCTGATACCAAATGTAACGACCCCAAAATAGGTCCATTCCATCCAACCTATTCTGAGTCGCCAAATACATGGTACATAAATAACTACAACTTTATTACAACAATTGTCGTGCAAAATACAACAACACATATGCTGTGAGTTTGGATACAAATATATACCAAATGTGACTCATGTTCCAAACCGTGGACATCACCTCACAATGACACCTTACATAAAGGTATAGTCAAAAACTGTTTTAGAAATTAGAATCTTTGGGAAGTGCTCAAGGAAACCTTCGTACATGGGAGGCCACGCGTCTAGGTTATGATAGATATCATATGGCCACAGAATTATCCTTGGTTGACCCAATAGACCCCAAAGAAAAACGAGAAGATTACTATCATATTCTTCCCAATGGTGAGTCTTCTCTTGACTTATCATTATCTCCACTGTCTCTAATTGAGAATTATACTTCAAACAAACACCAAGATTATATAGGTAGTGCCATAGATATACTCAGCAAGTGGATGAGCACAACCCTGTCTTATGATGACACGAGGTTGTATGTCATTAGACATCTTGTATGATAGTGACAAAACACCCTTCCAACGTTGGTTCGCCTCACCCTATTTTCTTCACCAAATATAACTACTAAATGATGACCACCGTTCTATTCCCTTGTTACCCCCGCTCGACCCAGCTACACTCTTATTACCTGAAAGGAATTGTGAAGCAAAAGGGTGAGCACAACTAGCTCAGTAAAGAATATCATGACTAAAGATAATTCAATTATCAATAGCCTTCATCAATAATAAATCAGAGATTTAGAACATATGGTAAATGATAAAAATTTCAACCATAGTTGCAGCGGAACGAGCAATCCATTAGAAGAGTCAAATAGACTATAAAGTCTATTATCTTCTCCATGTTAAAAATCCACCAACAATTTTATCCATGTAACATCACTCAACAGTTTCTTTCCACAATCATATGAATAACTCATAATCATAATTGTGACTATAAATTTTCTTCGCACCCAGGACGAAGAATATTTTCATCACCTGTCTTTACCTGAAACATCAAAGATCATGGTTATACCAAATCACAGTTCCTGTTTATAATCATACTAACAAATCCATCTTTGCACTACGGGCCAAAGATATTCATCAACAAACCATCTTTGCACTACGGGCAAAGATATTCAACAACAGTTCATCTTTGCACTACAGGCCAAAGATATTCATCAACAGGCATCTTTGCACTACATGCCAAAGATATTCATCAACAATTCATATTTGCACTACAGGCCAAATATATTCATATCTCAAAGAAATATATAATCATTTCAGAATTTATATAAACAATAATTATAACCATGTTGATCAATTCACCTTTGCACTTAAGCTTAAGATATTCAATTATAAATTCAATGGTCATGATCATACCAGTCACAATTCAACTTTGCACTACAGGCCAAAGAGAACCCTAGTCATGATCATACCAATAATCTACCCATCTTTACACTCTAGTGAAAGAGAATTTCAACATCAGGTTATAAAAATGTTATATATGATATAAAAATAATATGATCAACATATAGTTTTAATCTCAAGAGTAATATTCGTAACTCATGAATTAAAATCGTGAATAGTAACTCATGAATAGTAACCCCGACACAAAAGATAGAAATTCCACAATAAAATCCATACCAATATTTCGGTATAATGATATTGAAAGAATAACATTACTTAAATTTATAAACAATTTATTTTAATTGTTTACACTTTACTAATTAATGCATTTAATCATCATAAAATGCCAACTCTTACAATTTCATCATCAATAACCAAAACCCTCATCAAAAATCTGCATATACCTCATATAGGATTCTCAAGCCATAAAATCCTATTTTTCAATTTTCTTTCTTCACAAAACATATTTAATTCATTTACTCATATACTAGACCATTTTCATGAAAAATACCAAATCAGTTCCAAAAATATTTCTTTTCTGGGATTTAGCATAATATAGTCCCATAGTGAACATATATTTTTCTCAGAATTTTTAAAAGTCATTTACTATTTTTCATATGGCCAAAATAGCCGAATATTTAGACATTTATCAAAAATTGTACTTTTGTCTAAAAATTCTAAAATTTACAGAGTATACTTCTATCATATACATGTACTCCCAATAAAAATTTCATCAATTTTGGAGTTAACCACAAGGAATTATAAGCTGTTACTTTAAAATAGTCTTTTCTCATAAAATTCATAACTCTCAATCTATACATCCAAAAATCACCATTTTTGGACACAATCAAGAAAACTCATCAAAATATCATTTCAAATTTTTCCAGAATTTTTGAAGATCAGAAAAATTACGAAACTGAAAATCATAACAACCCTTAAAATCCCTTAATATCCCTTACTACCCCTTACCTCAAAAGAGCAGTACTTCTGACTGGATATCGGATATGATGCTGAAGAAAACTTGCACTGATGAATAGCAACTCACCAAGTATCTAAAAACTCACAAAATATGCTTCATAATATAGAGAGAGAAAGAGAGAAAAGCTTATGTTTCTGGTGTGATTTTCAATTCTAACTTAGCCCTCTATTTATAGGAAAATTTTGGTAGGTTTGACCTGCAACCTGATGGCTTTACCTGCTACTATTCCCACCCACCACATTTGAAATATAATTCAGCACATTTCTTCACCAACCACAAGTGGGGCCCACCAATTCTAGAATTTTCCACCAAAATGATAAACTCCGAAAATTCAACAATTTCTGAACCAGTCATCTCGTAAAATTCATAATAAATCATACGTTCATTTTTAACGGTTCAAAATTTGTGGGCATATACTCAACTTATATATGTATAACATATCCAAAAATTACCACGATCCAACGGTCGGATTAAAAATTATAACCCCCGCAAAATATCTCAAAAATCCTAATTTTTAATACCTCCATTCCGACAAAATACTGATAAAAACCTCAACATTAACTCCTTCATTTTTAACCACAAAATATATCCCTCATTTATATCCACATAAAATAAATATTTCCTTATCATATGAATCAATAATTAATTATTCACAAATAATATTACAGAATCACATTTATGACAACCAGGCCGTTCCCAGGAAAGAGGGGGCTTTCCAATAAGGATTTCTCCTTACTGGCGCAATTAGATGACCAAACCTCTCCTTAGACAGAACTTTCTAGACATTGCCAATAATGCTATCTAATAATACTATTCAAATAATATGAATTATTGATCTGATAATGGAAAATACTGTGCAGCAACAATTATTGAACAACAATAATATAAAATTTCAACGTAGCAATTATTGAATCAATAAAATAAAATATTGAACAGTAATTACTGTAACAATTATTGAGTAGTGCCTTCTTACGTAAGAATCAATAATTTCAAAAATACTATGCAATACCGTGTGCTACTGTGCAATAACGCGTATTACTGTATTTTAACCACCGGGTATTCCAACAGTGTTAACGGTAACAACTACGCCGTTATTTGTAAAAACTCAAATTTGTCGTTTTCTTCACCCGACAGTTATTCTGTTATGGGGCCCACAAATGGCTGCGCCGTCGTAACAATATTCCCCGACAGAAAGAATATTCCCCGACAACAATGATTATTTTATAACCACTTGCTTATTTTGAAAAAAAAATCATATTTCACTCATAACTTTAAACTTTTATCAATTTAACCATTTACTGAATAGTAATTATAAAAAAATTGAATACTTTTATTTCATAAAATTCGGGGTCTTACAATTATACTGTTCTTTATTATTCTGTCGGAATATTCTGTTTGTGCATTTACGCCGGACCTGGTTCCATTATTTATTATACTGTTCTTTATTATTCCTGTCGGAATATTCTGTCTGTGCGTTTACGCCGACCTGGTTCCATTATTATTATTCTGTTAAGAATAACCTTCTTGCGGTCTATCGCATGCATGGTTATTATTTTGTAATTTCCATTCTTTATTATACTCAGTTGATTAAAACTTTGACTTCTATACTCCATGAAATTAGTGGAATATCCTTGACATTTTGCGCTTCATCTAGTATCTATTCATGAAAATATTCTCCTGATCATCTTGAAGTTTACTCCATAAATCATATCTAATGTTGACAATTTGGACGTTTATTAATTCCTGGATAAATTAATTCTTGAACTTGTTTTATTGAATTCTTATATCATTGTTTATCATCCTCATGTTTATATTCTTTTGAAAGTCATCTGTGGCGGTAGTGCATAGATGGACTTGTATGATTATGACCAGGGATTATTCGGTGTAATAATACCGTAATATTATAAATGATGTGGTAAAAGTCTTCATTGGCCCGTAGTGCATTGATGGACATTATTGCATGACCATGACCATTAATGAATACACGAATATCCTTGGCCTAGTGCAGGGTGATTCGATGATGTGATTATTTTATTAAGCTGAGTCCCAGCGATCACAGTGTTGGAAAACCTTTTAAATCATAAAAGATAGTAGAGTTTATTTCTACTTGACTCTTTAATGGATTGCTTGTTCCGCTACAGTTAAACTTGATGTCTATTATATTTTACAGTTTAACATTGTTGAAGCAGAATGATAATTTATTCTGCATTATCTTAGTCATAATATTTCTTACTCTGGGCTAGTGAGCTCACTCTTCTTTCACTGTTCTCTTCAGGAAATTAGAAACGTAGTTGGGGCAAGTCGGGAACGAGTGATGGTCCGAATGATAGTATTAGTTAGTATTCTCACTAATTGCTATGTAATGGTGTTTAATAAATGTAATGAGGACTCCTTTTGAGTATGAATACTCTCTAGAAATAATATTTGTATTCAAACTCACAGTTTATGTTTGTCGTATTGTACAAAACGACAAGCTTATTAGTAATGTATTTGTATTCTGTACTATGTATCTGACGACCCAAGATGGGTGATGTATACCTAATTTTGGGGCGTCACATAATAATTCCTCTACTAACTCAACTTTTTATTATATCAATAAGTATAGGGGAGACATTATTCTAGTGACATTCTAGTAATTTCTTTTTTGTAGTACCTTCCAAAAAAATGGTATATTATTTATTCTAACTGAAATTTTTATAAAAAAATAGTTTTTAAATATAATTTTGATATATACAAAAAAACAAGATCTGTACACCAGTATAACCTAGAAGGACTCTTTTATTATTGTTGCATGCTTCTTAGGAGATCTCCTTTCTGGTAATAATGGCCGAGAAGATCTAGGATGTTACGCTTAATGACTTTAGCGGCTTAGAAGATATCTTACCACATGTATTGGACTAAACCTTCTCGTGGTTAAACCGCTTGGGGGCTGTTCGGGAACAACTTATAAGTTGGTCAGATTTAACTTATAAGTTATTTTTGACAGTTGAAGTATAATTTTTGATAAGTAACAAATTTTAAGTTATTAAAAAATAATTTATAATTCATTTTTAATAAATAGATTTTGACCAAATTTAATGACAACTTTGCCCTATTCTATTTTTTCTGAATGACATCTTTAGCCTCACTCCTCCCAGACCTTCTTTATCAGCTAGTATGATTGATTTTGATGGTCCTCACTCCTCCCCTCTTAATCAAGCCAGTTTGTAATTCTCTTTTATTTTTTGTTAGTTATATTCCTCCTTATTATGTGTTTAAATAAATATGAAATTTATAACTTAGTTTGTAATTTTATTTTATTTTATAAATAGACAATTTATTGCTTTAAATTTTTTTAACCCATTTATAGAAAAATATTTTTTTCAAATGGATAATTAGTTAATTATGTTCTTCATTTTCTTAATATTTATTTACTTATAATTTATGTAAATCTTAATTTGGCTCAAGTATGGTTAGTTTTAATGCTATGATATACCTAGCCTAATAAAAATGCTTATTGTTATGATATGATATTGAATAAATATATGTTTTTAACTTAATTTCAGACTTATAAGTTAAATTGGTGCCAAATATTTTTACTTATAAGTAAGAGCTTAAAATGATTATAAGTCAACTTAAAATTTTAACTTATTTTAATAAAATAAGTCGGCAAATTTTGTTATTCCATGGATTTGATCCCAAAGTCTCATATATGAAATATTAGTCACAAGACCACCTAAGCAACAAAGACCTACTTCTTTAATTCTTTCAACAAATAACTTATATACTTAATCAATCGATTCCTCCAATAGATAAAACTGATAAAATTTTAATCTTACGATCAATTAATTTTATAAAATTAGAAAATAAAATATTTTATTTTATAATAAAATATGCTGAAAAAGTATAAGAAAATAATGAAATTTAAACAAATTGCAAAGTTATAAATAGAAAAACTAATAATAATTATTTACACAAATTAAAAAATTATACTTAGAAAAACAAATATAAATATTATTACAAATTAAATAATAACACTTAGAAAAACTAATAAAATTATTTAAACAAATTAAAAATTACTTAGAAAAACTAATAAGATTATTTAAACTCGTAATTAACAAAAAATGATTAATTTTCACTCTCTCATCCAATCATTCATAGCCAGATTCTCCCGTTCCTTTCCTTTTTCCATTTTCTTTTTCAATTTTTCTTTTCTTTTCCCCATAATCGTCTGTAGCCAGATTTAAGTTATCTTAGCCTAAATCAAACTCATAAAATAAAAATCAATTTATTCATTCTTCCCTAAATTCCCAATTCACAAGAACTCTCACCTAATTGGGGCATGAATTCTCTCAAAATAAAGCTGAAGATAGAGAAGAAGATTAACTATAACGGCTAAGATGTACCCCAGATCGATAGTTAGAGAGTTCGGCGAGAAGAGCATCCCACACGACAAGATCCAAAATTTAACTTGCTTCGCCATGACCCACTCTCTGTAAACCATAATATTTTTTGGCGAAAAGATAGGGTTTTAGAGTTAAAAAAAGCGATGGTGAACAATAATAATTTTCCCTTTTTTCTTTCATTTGTTAGATTTCTTATATTACAGTTAGACTAATTTTGTGTGTTTAGTGTTGAGAGATTTAACTAATTTAGTTGGAGTTGATTAAATCTATGTTTGAGTTAGGGTTTTTAATGTTGCATTTGAGAGGTGAACGAGATGGAACAAATAAAGAGATTGATGGTGAAGATGGTAAAATCAACAAGGAAAGAAGATTCCGGCTAGATGTGTTGATGGGAGAAAGACGGTGGGGGAAGGGGTTTGGAGGCGGGGTAGCACCAGGAATTGTCTGGAGATACGACGGGGACTGGTACAAGTTTGCGGTGGTGATGGTGGGTTACGGCGGATGAGGAGGAGATGACAAAAGTTGTAATTCTGCTGGCGGAGGATGAGGATGAAGAGGTGGAAAAAGTTAATGTAATTCTGTTGGGGGGAAATGTATTGATTTAGTACAAAATTTATTCTTTGGAATAATTTTATGGCTATGCTGTGGTGCAAGATTTCAAAGTTGAGGTTTTGGGTTCGAATCATAGGGAGAATCGTGTTTCTTGGCTATTAATAAGAAAGCATCCACGTAAGTTGTGACACGTCAGCAGGTGGGGTTGAACATAAAGGAACTCGATTTGTCTTGACCAAAAAAATGGGCTCAATACCCAAAAATACCTAAAGTTCAAGGATAACATATGCATTTATTCAATTAATTGTTGATCAAAAGTTTATAAATTTTGTACATATAAGCAATAAATGTAGTGGGTTAACAATTTTTATTTACTACACGTTTATGGATATTAATGGAAAGAGATATATTTGCAAGATATTAATAGTGGAAGAATTTAATTAATTAATTTAATTCTACTATTTCTAGAGAGTAATTATAACTATTTCGTGGAATTAGTTATAATTAATATAATTTTAATTGATTAAAGAGTTAATCAAAAATTATATTTATTATAAGACCTCGAATTTTATGAAATGAAAGTATTTAATTTTCTTATAATTACTATTCGATTTAGTAAATGGTTAAATTGATAAAATGTTAAAGTTAAGGGTGATATGTGAAAATTTTACAAAGTAAGCAAGTTGATATAAAATATTCGTTGTGTCAGTGAATATTTTTTTTGTCGGGAAATATCTGTACGACGACACCATCATTGGTGGACCCCATAACGAAATAACTGTCGGATATAGAAAGCAACATAAATAACTTTTTTATAAAAATAACGGCAAAACTTTTACCGTTAAACTGTTGAAATATCTTGTGATAAAAGTGCAGTAATACGCGTGGTTGCACAGTAGCACACGGTATTGCACAATATCTCTGATTATTGATACTAACGTAAGAAGTCACTCAGTTTTTATTCAATTATTACAATAGTAGTTGCTGCATAATATTTCATATTATTGATTCAATTATTGTTACAGTATCATCTGCACAATATTTTATATTATTAAATCAATAATTTAGACAACACATTTATTTATATTATTATTTACATTATTGACAATGTCTAGAAAGTTCTGTCGAGAAAAGGGGTTAGGTCATCTAATTGTGCGCCAATAAAGAGAAATCTTTATCGGAAAACCCCCTCTTTCTTGGGAATGATCTGATTGTCAATATTGTAAGTTATAATATTAATGATGAATAATTGTTAAAGTATTAAGAATGTGTTTATTGAAGATAAGTGAATTACAAAAGTTAAAAGGGAATAATACAAACTTAGAAAATTTTAAGGGTACCAAAGTGTAATAAGTAAATCAATTTGGACCGCATGTGGTGGTTTTAATAGTAAATCAATTTGGACCGTCGGTGGTGGTTTTAATAGTAAATTAATCTGGACCGTCGGTTGTAGTTTTAATAGTACATCAATATGGATCGTCGGTTGTGGTTTTAATAGTAAATCAATATAGACCGTCTGTTTTAATAGTAAATAAATCTGGACCGTCTGTGAATCAGTTACTATTTTAGTCCATTTTCCTATAAATAAAAACTTAATTCTTCTTTCATTCTCACCAATTCATTAAGACTCACAAGAGTATCGGTAGAGAGAGAAACTATAGAGAGCAAGAAGAAGAGTATTCTGCCACTTCACTATTGCAGTATCCAGTCTTCTACTAAGGTAAGGGGTGTTATTTTTTTTCATATTCTTAAATCTAAACTTACTATGGTAAGTATTGCTTCTATAATCCCTGAAATTAGTAAAATATCTTTGAGTTTTGCGCTTCATCTAGTATCGTTTCATTGAAATATTGGTTTGAACTTTCTTATTAAATTTTAATATTTTCATTCGGGGTACTATTCACTCGGGGATTCGGGGTACTTTGCATGACGGGGTACTATTCACGGGGTACTATTCATAGGATATTATTCACTCAGGTATTATTCACTCTGGGATTCGGGGTACTTTTCATGCCGGGATACTATTCACTCGAGTACTATTCACCCGAGATACTATTCACGATAAAAATTGATTTCTTTTCTGTCATAATTATTTTTGATACATGAATATTATTCTTGAATTTTACTCCACAAAGCAGTTATCATGTTGATAATTTGGACATTCTTGAACTCTGGATAAATTGAATTATAAATCTCTAATATTTATCCTTGATCTCACTTATTTAATTTCTCATATCATTGTCATCATCCTCATGCTTATGTTGTGGTAAAAGTCATCTTTGGCCCGTAGTGCATAGATGCATGTACTGTTAATTGGTATGATTATGACCAAGAAAGTTTGTATTGGTATAATCATGACTTGTAATGTTATAGACAAATGATATGGTAAAAGTCCTCTTTGGCTCGTAGTGCATAGATGAACAGTTATTTGGCATGATCATGACCACTGGTGATACTAACGAATATCCTTGGTCCGTAGTGCATGGATAATTCGTTGATGTGAAATATTAATTGATTGTTGTTACAGGAAAAAAATATTGATGATGAAATTTTAAATCATAAAAGATAGTAGACATCATTCTCTACTTGACTCTTCTAGTAGATTATTGTTTTCGCTGCAGTTGTTGATCTAAAACTTGTTGTCTATTGTATTCTATCAGATTTTTTTCTGTTGAGGACTAACGATAATTTATTTTACATTATCTTAATCATACTATTCTTTACTGGGCTAGTTGAGCTCATCCTTTTCCTTTTGGTTCCTTTGTTCTTCTAAGGATGCGAGAATATAGCTGTGACTAGTCAAGGAGTGGAGTTTAATGGATCAAGATGATTTTTATAGCAGTCCTCATTATTTTATAAAATAGTGTGATAATAATTTTAATGAGGACTTTATTTGAGTTTGGATATTGTTTACACAACAATATCTGTATTGAAACTCACAGCGTATGTTTTGTCGTATTTTACACGACAATTAACGGTTGTATTAATAAAGTTGTATTTAATTTCTGTACCATATATTTGATGACTCAGAATGGGTTGTATGGACCTATTTAGGGGGCGTCACATTTATATTGGAGCTAGAATTATGGAATCCTACTTGATCCTCACTCTTTTTTTTATCAAGATATAACAAAACTACATGATAAAATATACTTGTTAGTTTTTTATCCTGATAAATCGGGAGTTGAGGACTCTATATATTTATACTCATGTAGTATTTTGAGTCTGCACTCAGAAAAAACACTTTATATCAAAATAAGAATCATACAGAGAGGAAGATAATGTGACACCCCCAAAATTAGGTATACATCACCCATCTTGGGTCGTCAGATACATATTACAGAATACAAATATAACTTAATAATACAACTGTCGTGTACAATACGACAAAATATAAACTGTGAGTTTGAATACAAATATTATCTTCTAGAGAGTATTCATACTCAAAAGGAGTCCTCATTACATTTATTTACACACCATTACATAGAATAGTGAGGACTACTAACTAATACTATCATTCGGACCATCACTCCGTTCCCCCGACTTGCCCCTAGCTACGTTCTCATTTCCTGAAGAGAACAGTGAAAGAAAGGGTGAGCTCAACTAGCCCAGTAAGAAATATTATGACTAAGATAATGCAAAATAAATTATCATTAGCCTTCAACAATGTTAAACTGATAAAATACAATAGACATCAAGTTTAACTGTAGCGGAATAAGCAATCTATTAAAAGAGTCAAGTAGAAAATAAACTCTACTATCTTTTATGATTTAAAAGATTTTTCAACACTTTGATCGCTGAGACTCAGCTTAATAAAATAATCCACATCATCGAATCACCCCTGCACTACGGCCAAGGATATTCGTATATTCATTAATGGTCATGATCATGCCAACAACTGTCCATCAATGCACTACGGGCCAATGAGGACTTTTACCACATCATTCGTAACATTACGGTCATGATTACACCGAATAATCCCTGGTCATAATCATACCAAGTCCATCTATGCACTACAGGCCACAGATGACTTTCAACAGAATATAAACATGAGGATGATGACAATGATATAAGAATTCAATAAAACAAGTTCAAGAATTAATTTATCCAAGAATTAACAACGTCTAAATTGTCAACATGATACTACTTTGTGGAGTAAAATTCAAGAATGATCAGGAGAATATTTTCATGAATAGATACTGGATGAAACGCAATTATCAAGGATATTTCACAAATTTCATGGAGTATAGAAGTCAAAACTTAACCAACTGAGTACAATAAAGAATGGAATAACAAAAAAAATCACCATGCATGCGATAGACCGCACAAACAGGTTATTCCAACAGAATAATAAATAATGGAACCAGGTCCGGCATAAACGCACAGACAGGATATTCCGACAGATTAATAAATAATGGAACCAGGTCCGGCGTAAACGCACAGACAGGATATTCCGACAGAATAATAAAGAACAGTATAATAAATAATGGAACCAGGTCCGGTGTAAAACACACAGACAGGATATTCCGACAGAATAATAATAAAGACGGAACCAGGTCCGGTGTAAAACACACAGACAGGATGTTCCAACAGAATAATAATAAAAACGGAACCAGGTCCGGTGTAAAACACGCAGACAGGATGTTCCAACAGAATAATAGAAGAATGTCACCAAGTATAGGGTAGACCGCATATACAGGTTATTCCAACAGAATAATAAGAAATGGAATAACAGTTCTCTTCATGAATAAGAAAGAATAACACCCCTTACCGTTTTAAAGAAGAGCTGAAGTAAGGAAGTAGTTAAGTAGCAGAATACTCTTCTTCTCTCTCTCTATAGTTTCTCTCTATAGTTTCTCTCTCTAGAGTTCAGTGAATTCGTAAGAAATAATGAAGGAATGAGCTGCTATTTATAGAAAAATAGAATGCATAGTAACTAATCCATGAACGGTCCAGATTGATTACTTTAATCTGACGGTCCATATTTAAAGAAAAATCTTTTAAATAAAATAAAATATATTCTATTTATAGAATAACTTTAATAAAGTATTTTGTTTTATATAAAAAGATGTTTCTGTTTTATTACGTTAATAATACGAATAAAACAAAACGTCATTATCGCTAAATAATTCATATTATTAACTGACAATAATAGAATCAAACTGAGTGACTTCTCACATAAGCATTAATAATCAATACCGTGTGCTACTATGCAACCACACGTATTACTGTACTTTTACTACCGAGTAGTTCAACAGTAACAATGATAAAATTTCCGCCATTATTTTTAATAAAATATTTTTGTCGTTTTCTCAATCCGACAATAATTCCGTTGTGGGGTCCACCAATGATTGTGTCGTTGTACGAATATTCCCTGTTAAAACGAATATTTTCCGACCAATAGAATATTATATAACAACTTGCGTACTTTGCAAAATTTATAAATATTACCCACAACTATAACATTATATCAAATTAACTCCATAATATTCAAAAATGATATTTATAAAAAATTCATCTTTATTTATAAAAGTTGGGGTCTTACAACCTCCCCTTCTTATGAAATTTCGCCCTCGAAATTAGGGTACGTACCTGGTATGTCGAAGAGGTAAGGATACCTTGATTTCATTTCAGATTCTAACTCCTAAGTCATTTCCTCAACATCGTTGTTTCTCTACAAAACTTTGACTTGAGGTATAACCTTGGAGCGTAGAATATGTTCCTTCTTATCCAAGATTTGAACAGGAACTTCTTCATACGTCAAATCTTCCGCTATTTCGTCCGGTTCTAACTCAATAATGTGGTTCGGGTCTTCCACATATTTGCGTAACATGGATATGTGAAAAACGTTATGAGCACGAGACATACTTGGCGGTAAAGCGAGTCTATAAGCCACAGTTCCTACTCGATCGAGGATTAAAAATGGACCGATGAATCGAGGATTGAGCTTTCCTCTCTTTCCAAATCTCGTAACTCCTTTCCATGGAGCAACACGTAAGAACACGTGATCTCCTACATCAAATTCCACGTCCTTTCGATGAAGATCAGCATAACTCTTTTGTCGATCTTGTGAGGTTTTTATACGTTGTCGGATCGTTTGAATCTTTTCTGTAGTCATACGTACCAACTCCGGTCCCAACAACGTTGCTTCACCCACCTCATCCCAGCATACTGGAGAATGACATTTTCTTCCATACAATGCTTCGAATGGAGCCATGCCAATACTTGCTTGATAACTGTTGTTGTAGGAAAACTCCACCAATGGTAAGAACTTGTCCCAACTTTGAAACAACTCGGGTCAAATCCCGAGTCCGGAACAAATCTCGAGTCAAATCCCAAGTCCGAATTGAATCAAATTCATCAAAATAAGGCTTCAAACTACTGGCCCCAATAGTATCTACTTGGGTCATCTTAGCCCACCACAAGCTCCCAAAAAGGTCATGACTTGAAGGTACTATTGGTAGTAACTTATTTCCTTATATGCAAACAAATTTTTCCGTTATCTTTCGATGTGGAACTGGGGGTGTTACAAACTTCCCTTGAAGTCAAAGACACAGAGTCTTAATAGATCTCCAAGAGTTTGAATAGTCCTCTCTGATTGTCCGTCCGTCTGAGGATGATATGCTGAACTAAATCGTAACTCCGTGCCCATAGCTTTTTGTAAACTAACCCAAAATCGTGAAGTGAATCTTGGGTCTCGATCAGAAACTATGGATACTGGCATACCATGCAGTCTTACAATCTCGTTTATGTACATACGAGCAAGACGTTCAAGTGTATAAGTTTCTCGTATCGGTAAGAAATGAGCAGACTTGGTCAATCTATCAACAATGACCCAAATCGCATCTATACCTTGAGAAACCTTAGGAAGACCGGTAACGAAATCCATGGTAATGTGCTCCCACTTTCATTCTGAAATTTCAAGTGGTTGCAATGGACCTTTTGGTACTTGATGCTCCGCTTTGACTCGTTGACAAGTTAGACACCTTGAGATAAACAACGCTATCTCTCTCTTCATATTGCTCCACCAAAATGTATGACGAAGATCATGATACATTTTGGTACTTCCACGATGGATTGCAAACGGTGTGTTGTGCGCCTCCATCATGATTTCATACTTTAAATCAGGGTTGTTAGGAACACAAAGTCTGGAGTTGACTCGAAGTATTCCTTCTTCATCGATTCTTGCTTCCGGCATAGCACCTTCTTGCACTTTCTTCCTCATACGCATCAGCTCCAGGTCTGTAGCTTGAGCAGCTTTAACTTTATCGATTAAAGTCGGTTCTACTCGTATATTCGCCATCATCACATGGGTCCCTGGAGTCTTTAACTCTATCTCCATCCTTTGCAAATCACACAAAATGGGTTTTTGTGTTGACAATATCGCACTCGTACTTGCATATGATCTTCTACTCAATGCGTCAGCTACCACGTTCGCTTTTCCAGGATGATATTGAATGGTATGATCATAATCTTTCAACAGTTCAAGCCAACGTCGTTGTCGCATGTTGAGTTCCTTTTGAGTGAAAAATATTTGAGGCTTTTATGATCCGTAAAAATCTCCACCTTCTCCCCATACAAGTAATGCCTCCAAATTTTAAGTGCAAAGACAACAGCTGCCAACTCTAGATCATGAGTAGGATAATTCCTCTCATATTCCTTGAGTTGTCTTGATGCATAGGCTATGACTTTTCCATGTTGCATGAGAACACATCCCAACCCTTTGCTCGAAGCATCACTGTAGATGACAAATCCCTCCGAGCCAGATGGTATTGTTAGAACAGGTGCTGAATGAGTCTCCTCTTGAGTTCTTGAAAACTCTGCTCACACTCTTCGCTCCAACCGAACTTTGTATCTTTCCGAGTCAGCTGAGTTAATGGAGTAGCGATTCGAGAAAATCCCTCCACGAATCTCCGATAATAACCAGCTAGACCGAGAAAGCTACGTACTTCGGTTACTGATTTAGGTTGCTCCCAGCTTTGAATAGCTTCAATCTTTGTCGGGTCAACAGATATTCCACGACTTGATACTACGTGCCCAAGGAATGCTACCTCTTCCAGCCAGAACTCGCATTTCTTCAACTTGGCATAAAAATTGTATTCACGAAGCTTTTGGAGTACCAGCCTCAAGTGTTGCTCATGATCTTCACGGCTTTTGGAATAAACAAGGATGTCATCGATAAAGACGACCGCAAAGTGATCCAAATATTCCTTAAATACCCTGTTCATCATATCCATGAAGGCAGCAGGAGCATTAGTCAATCCAAAAGACATAACTAAGAATTCATAATGCCCGTACCGAGTTCTAAAAGCCGTCTTTGGAATATCCTCAGTTCTAACCTTCAGCTGATGATATCCAGAACGAAGATCGATCTTTGAAAAGAATTGTGCTCCTTGCAACTGGTCAAACAGGTCATCAATACGTGGCAATGGGTACCTATTTTTGATGGTGACATGATTCAACTCCCGATAATCAATACAAAGTCGCATACTCCCATCTTTTTTCTTCACGAACAGAACAGGAGCACCCCAAGGAGAAGTACTAGGACGAATAAAACCAATGTCTAACAATTCCTGCAGTTGGGTCTTTAACTCCTGAAGTTCAATAGGAGCCATTCGATATGGGGCTTTAGAAATGAGTTTTGTACCGGGTTCAAGGTCGATACAAAATTCAATTTCACGCTCTGGGGGTAGGCCAGGAAGTTCTTCGGGAAATACGTCAGGAAATTTATTAACAACAGAAATATCATTCAAAGCTGATGTATTTTTGTTTAGATCTGTGACATGAGCTAAGAAAGCTTGACATCCGTTTTTCAATAAACGAATAGCTTTATGGCTTGAGATGACAGCGATTGATTTTAATGGTTTGGTTGCTTGAATTCGCATAATAGGTCGATTAGGAATATGAAAGCTAACAACCTTACGAAAATAATCAATTTTTGCATGATGAGTAGTTAACCAATCAATCCCTAGAATCACGTCAAATGCAAGTATTTTTAATGAAATAAGATCGACAGGTAATGTGTGGGTACCAACTTGAACCAAACAAGACTTATAAACCGTGGATGTAATGAAGGTTTCTCCCAATGGAGTTTCAACTGCTAAGTCAAAGTCTAATTTCTCCGGAATCAAATTTAATCGATGAGCGCAAGTAGGAGAAATAAAAGAATGGGTAGAACCGGTATCAAATAAAGTATAGACTTCGTTAGAGTTTATGATAAGCTTACCCGTGATGACCTCATTCGGGTTCCTTGCGTTCTGGGAGGTCACAACAAACGCTCTCCCTTGCACAACCGGTTTTGACTTTTCTGGGACGGCCTTTGGTGCCTCCATCCTAGCTGAATTTGTCTTCGGTAAACGACAAAATCGGGCTAAATGACCTTCTCTTCCACAATTATAACATGCTTTGGACGGCATCGCGCAGTTTGGACTGATGTGCCCCTCCCCTCCGCATTTGAAACATATGATAGGTGGTCGTTCTCCTTCCTTAACGACAGGTGCTGGTGCTGATGTCTTTCCATCATTGTTGAATCTCCTCTTCTTGAAATGCCCATTCTTATTGTTTTGGCCCTGATTACCACCGAAGTGGTTACCATTTCTGGCCTGTTGATTCCCTCCACGCTTGTTGTCACCGCTTCGATGACCGCTCTCACTGGTATTATCATTTTGCCGGCTGCTCTCTTTTGGTTGCGTTGTCTCGTTATCGCGCTCCACCAACTGAGCCCTATTTACAACATCTGAATACAAACACAGTTTATGAGAAACAAGATGTTGACGTATCTCCGGCTTCAAACCTCTTAAAAACATCCGCGTCATTCTTTCTTCATTATCCACCAGGTGGGACGCAAACCGGGATAACTCCGCAAATTTTGCCTCGTACTGCGATACGGTCATATTATTCTGCTCTAATTTGATGAACTCCACCTCCTTCATGTGACGAATACTCTCGAGAAAGTATTTGTCGTTAAACAGCTCTTGGAACTTCTCCCAAGACATCTTCAGTGCGGCAGGTTGAGTACGCTTTATCGATTCCCACCAGTAATCTGCCTCTCCTCGCAACATAAAGGCGGCAAAGGGAACCTTTTGCTCCTCGGAGCAACCCAAGACATCAAATATCTTGGTGATCTGCTTTATCCATGTTTCAGCTACAAGTGGTTTGGGTTCTCCCTTAAACTCCGGTGGTCCCAGCTCCTTAAACTGTTTAGCGGTGACCGCCTGAGAGTTTCCCGTATTTCCACCTACGTTGTGGACAGGAGCCGCTTTCACCTGTTGTTGCATGAATTGCATAAAACCTCTGAACATTCCATCATTCATCATCTGGTCAGTGTTGTTGTTTGCATGAGGATTGTCACCTTCCTGATGAACATTATCCTGATTATTGATATGTGGTGAATCAATAGTCGCCTGTGCTCCATTGCTATTCTCAACATTCTCAGATGCCATTTTCAGATACTGCCACAAAATAAAAGTTAATTGATATGTCATATATTATCCTTATATTATGACCGACCAATTAAATACCATGCAAATAAACTTAGGTAGGTCATACTAGCGAAGGAATTCCCCGTCTCTCCCCTCCTAGTTCTATTCTCACATCTTAGCCAGGGATCATATCCCTAAGCTCTGATACCAACTGTGACGCCCCCAAAATTAGGTATACATCACCCATCTTGGGTCGTCAGATACATAGTACAGAATACAAATACAACTTAATAATACAACTGTCGTGTACAATACGACAAAATATAAACTGTGAGTTTGAATACAAATATTATCTTCTAGAGAGTATTCATACTCAAAAGGAGTCCTCATTACATTTATTTACACACCATTACATAGAATAGTGAGGACTACTAACTAATACTATCATTCGGACCATCACTCCGTTCCCCGACTTGCCCCAGCTACGTTCTCATTTCCTGAAGAGAACAGTGAAAGAAAGGGTGAGCTCAACTAGCCCAGTAAGAAATATTATGACTAAGATAATGCAAAATAAATTATCATTAGCCTTCAACAATGTTAAACTGATAAAATATAATAGACATCAAGTTTAACTGTAGCGGAACAAGCAATCCATTAAAAGAGTCAAGTAGAAAATAAACTCTACTATCTTTTATGATTTAAAAGATTTTCCAACACTTTGATCGCTGAGACTCAGCTTAATAAAATAATCCACATCATCGAATCACCCCTGCACTACGGCCAAGGATATTCGTATATTCATTAATGGTCATGATCATGCCAACAACTGTCCATCAATGCACTACGGGCCAATGAGGACTTTTACCACATCATTTGTAACATTACGGTCATGATTACACCGAATAATCCCTGGTCATAATCATACCAAGTCCATCTATGCACTACAGGCCACAGATGACTTTCAACAGAATATAAACATGAGGATGATGACAATGATATAAGAATTCAATAAAACAAGTTCAAGAATTAATTTATCCAAGAATTAACAACGTCCAAATTGTCAACATGATACTACTTTGTGGAGTAAAATTCAAGAATGATCAGGAGAATATTTTCATGAATAGATACTGGATGAAACGCAATTATCAAGGATATTTCACAAATTTCATGGAGTATAGAAGTCAAAACTTAACCAACTGAGTACAATAAAGAATGGAATAACAAAAAAAATCACCATGCATGCGATAGACCGCACAAACAGGTTATTCCAACAGAATAATAAATAATGGAACCAGGTCCGGCGTAAACGCACAGACAGGATATTCCGACAGAATAATAAATAATGGAACCAGGTCCGGCGTAAACGCACAGACAGGATATTCCGACAGAATAATAAAGAACAGTATAATAAATAATGGAACCAGGTCCGGTGTAAAACACACAGACAGGATATTCCAACAGAATAATAATAAAGACGGAACCAGGTCCGGTGTAAAACACACAGACAGGATGTTCCAACAGAATAATAATAAAAACGGAACCAGGTCCGGTGTAAAACACACAGACAGGATGTTCCAACAGAATAATAGAAGAATGTCACCAAGTATAGGGTAGACCGCGTATACAGGTTATTCCAACAGAATAATAAGAAATGGAATAACAGTTCTCTTCATGAATAAGAAAGAATAACACCCCTTACCGTTTTAAAGAAGAGCTGAAGTAAGGAAGTAGTTAAGTAGCAGAATACTCTTCTTCTCTCTCTCTATAGTTTCTCTCTATAGTTTCTCTCTCTAGAGTTCAGTGAATTCGTAAGAAATAATGAAGGAATGAGCTGCTATTTATAAAAAAATAGAATGCATAGTAACTAATCCATGAACGGTCCAGATTGATTACTTTAATCTGACGGTCCATATTTAAAGAAAAATCTTTTAAATAAAATAAAATATATTCTATTTATAGAATAACTTTAATAAAGTACTTTGTTTTATATAAAAAGATGTTTCTGTTTTATTACGTTAATAATACGAATAAAACAAAACGTCATTATCGCTAAATAATTCATATTATTAACTGACAATAATAGAATCAAACTGAGTGACTTCTCACATAAGCATTAATAATCAATACCGTGTGCTACTATGCAACCACACGTATTACTGTACTTTTACTACCGAGTAGTTCAACAGTAACAATGGTAAAATTTCCGCCGTTATTTTTAATAAAATATTTTTGTCGTTTTCTCAATCCGACAATAATTCCGTTGTGGGGTCCACCAATGATTGTGTCGTTGTACGAATATTCCCTGTTAAAACGAATATTCCCCGACCAATCGAATATTATATAACAACTTGCGTACTTTGCAAAATTTATAAATATTACCCACAACTATAACATTATATCAAATTAACTCCATAATATTCAAAAATGATATTTATAAAAAATTCATCTTTATTTATAAAAGTTGGGGTCTTACAGATAAGGAGGACAAAACTTTATTAAAATCAACCATAATTCTCAATTGTGTAAGACCCCACCTTTTATAAATAAAGATGAATTTTCTATAAATATCATTTTTAAATATTATGGAGTTAATTTGATATAATGTTATAGTTGTGGGTAATATTTATAAATTTTACAAAGTACGCAAGTTGTTATATAATATTCGATTGGTCGGGGAATATTCGTTTTAACAGGAAATATTCGTACAACGACACAATCATTGGTGGACCCCACAATGAAATTATTGTCGGATTGAGAAAATGACAAAAATATTTTATTAAAAATAATGGCGGAAGTTTTACCATTGATACTGTTGAACTACTCGGTAGTAAAATTACAGTAATACGTGTGGTTGCATAGTAGCACACGATATTGATTATTAATGCTTATGTGAGAAGTCACTCAGTTTGATTCAATTATTGTCAGTTAATAATATGAATTATTTAGCGATAATGAAGTTTTGTTTTATTCGTATTATTAACGTAATAAAATAGAAACATCTTTTTATATAAAACAGAATACTTTATTAAAGTTATTTTATAAATAGAATATATTATATTTTATTTAAAAGATTTTTCTTTAAATATGGACCGTCAGATTAAAGTAACCAATCTGGACCGTTCATGAATTAGTTACTATGCATTCCATTTTTCTATAAATAACTGCTCATTCCTTCATTATTTCTTAGAATTCACTGAACTCTAGAGAGAGAAACTATATGGAGAAACTATAGAGAGAGAGAAGAAAAGTATTCTGCTACTTAACTACTTCCTTATTTCAGTTCTTCTTTAAAACGATAAGGGGTGTTATTCTTTCTTATTCATGAAGAGAACTGTTGTTATTCCATTTTTTATTATTCTGTTGGAATAACATGTATACGCGGTCTACCCTATACTTGGTGACATTCTTCTATTATTCTGTTGGAACATCCTGTCTGTGTGTTTTACACCGGACCTGGTTCCATTTTTATTATTATTCTGTTGGAACATCCTGTCTGTGTGTTTTACACCGGACCTGGTTCCGTCTTTATTATTATTCTGTTGGAACATCCTGTCTGTGTGTTTTACACCGGACCTGGTTCCGTCTTGTTATTATTCTATTGGAACATCCTGTCTGTGTGTTTTACACCGGACCTGGTTTCATTATTTATTATTCTGTCGGAATATCCTGTCTATGCGTTTACGCCGGACCTGGTTCCATTATTTATTATTCTGTTGGAATAACCTGTCTGTGCGGTCTATCGCATGCCGGGTGATTTCTTTTGTTATTCCATTCTTTATTATACTCAGTTGGTTAAGTTTTAACTTCATACTCCATGAAATTAGTGGAATATCCTTGATAATTGCGGTTCATCCAGTATCTTTTCATGAAAATATTCTTCTAATCATTCTTGAATTTTACTCCACAAAGCAGTATTATGTTGACAATTTGGACGTTGTTAATTCTTGGATAAATTAATTCTTGAACTTGTTTTATTGAATTCTTATATCATTGTCATCATCCTCATGTTTATAAAATGTTTAAAGTCATCTATGGCATGTAATGCATAGATGGACTTGGTATGATTATAACCAGGGATTATTCGGTGTAATCATGACCGTAATGTTACAAATGATGTGGTAAAAGTCCTCATTGGCCCGTAGTGCATTGATGGACAGTTGTTGGCATGATCATGACCATTAATGAATACACGAATATCCTTGGCCGTAGTGCAGGGGTGATTCGATGATGTGGATTATTTTATTAAGCTGAGTCCCAGCGATAACAGTGTTGAAAAACCTTTTAAATCATAGAAGATAGTAGATTTTATTTTCTACTTAACTCTTTTAATGGATTGCTTGTTCCGCTGTAGTTAAACTTGATGTTCGTTATATTTTATCAGTTTAACACTGTTGAAAGCTAATGATAATTTATTCTGCATTATCTTAGTCATAATATTTCTTACTGGGCTAGTTGAGCTCACCCTTTCTTTCACTGTTCTCTTCAGGAAATGAGAATATAGCTGGGACGAGTAGGGGAACGGAGTGATGGAGCAGATGATAGTATTAGTAGTCCTCACTATTCTATTAAATAGTGTGACAATAATTGTAATGAGGACTCCTTTTGAGTTTGTATAGTCTCTAGTAGACTATAATTGTATTCAAACTCACAGTTATGTTTTGTCGTATTGTACCCGATAGTTGTATTAGTAAGTTGTATTTGTATTCTGTACCATGTATCTGACGACCCAAGATGGGTGATGTATACCTAATTTTGGGGGCGTCACAGTTGGTATCAAAGCTTAGGGATATTATCCCTGGCTAAGATGTGAGAATAGAACTAGGAGGGGAGAGACGAGGAATTCCTTCGCTAGTATGACCTACCTAAGTTTATTTGCTTGATATTTTATTGGTCGGTCAGAATATAAGGATAATATATGACATATCAATTAACTTTTATTTTGTGGCAGTATCTGATAATGGCATCTGAGAATGTTGAGAATAGCAATGGAGCACAGGCGACTGTTGATTCACTACATATCAATAATCAGGATGATGTGCATCAAGAAGGTGACAATCCTCATGCAAACAACAACACTGACCAAATGATGAATGATGGAATGTTCAGAAGCTTTATGCAGTTCATGCAACAGCAGGCGAGAGCGGCTCCTGTCCAAAATATAGGTGGAAACACTGAAAACTCTCGGACGGTCACCGCTAAACAGTTCAAGGAGCTGGGACCACCGGAGTTTAAGGGAGAGCCAAAACCACTTATAGCGGAAACATGGATAAAGCAGATCACCAAGATATTTGATGTCTTGGGATGCTCCGAGGAGCAAAAGGTTCCCTTTGCCGCCTTTATGTTGCGAGGAGAGGCAGATTACTGGTGGGAATCGATTAAGTGTATTCAACCTGCCGCACTGAAGATGTCTTGGGAGAAGTTCCAAGAGTTGTTCAATGAAAAATACTTTCTAGAAAGTGTTCGTCACATGAAGGAGGTGGAGTTCATCAAATTGGAGCAGAATAATATGACCGTGTCGCAGTATGAGGCTAAATTTGCTGAGCTGTCCCGGTTTGCGTCCCACTTGGTGGATAATGAAGAACGAATGACGTGAATGTTTTTGCGAGGTTTGAAACCTGAGATACGTCAACATCTTATTTCTCGTAAACTTTGTTTGTATTCAAATGTTGTGAATAGGGCTCAGTTAGTGGAGCGCGATAACGAGTCAACGCAACCAAAAGAGAGCAGTCGGCAAAATGATAATACTAGTGAGAGCAGTCATCGAAGCGGTGACAACAAGCGTGGAGAGAATCAACAGGCCAGAAATGGTAACCACTTCGGTGGTAATCAGGGCCAAAATAATAAGAATGGTCATTTCAAGAAGAGGAGATTCAACAATGATGGAAAGACGTCACACCAGCACCGCTCCCGTTGTTAAGGAAGGAGAACGACCACCTATCATATGTTTCAAATGCGGAGGGGAGGGACAAATCAGTCCAAACTGCGCGATGCCGTCTAAAGCATGTTATAATTGTGGAAGAGAAGGTCATTTAGCTCGATTTTGTCGTTTACCAGAAACAAGTTCAGCCAGGATGGAGACACCAAAGGCCGTCCCAGAAAAGTCAAAACCGGTAGTGCAAGGGAGAGCGTTTGTTGTGACCTCCCAGAAAGCAAGAAACCCGAATGAGGTCATCATATCATAAACTCTAACGAAGTCTATACTTTATTTGATACCGGTTCTACCCATTCTTTTATTTCTCCTACTTGCGCTCATCGATTAAATTTGACTCCGGAGAAATTAGACTTTGACTTATTTGTTGAAACTCTATTGGGAGAAACCTTCATTACATCCACGGTTTATAAGTCCTGTTTGGTTCAAGTTGGTACCCACACATTACCCGTCGATCTTATTTCATTAAAAATACTTGCATTTGACGTGATTCTAGGGATTGATTGGTTAACTACTCATCATGCAAAAATTGATTATTTTCGTAAGGTTGTTAGCTTTCATATTTCTAATCGACCTATTATGCGAATTCAAGCAACCAAACCATTAAAATCAATCGCTGTCATCTCAAGCCATAAAGCTATTCGTTTATTGAAAAACGGATGTCAAGCTTTCTTATCTCATGTCACGGATCTAAATAAAAATACGTCAGTTTTGAATGATATTTCTGTTGTTAATAAATTCCCTGACGTATTCCCTGAAGAACTTCCTGGCCTACTCCCAGAGCGTGAAATTGAATTTTGTATCGACCTTGAACCCGGTACAAAACCCATTTCCAAAGCCCCATATCGAATGGCTCCTATTGAACTTCAGGAGTTAAAGATCCAACTGCAGGAATTGTTAGACATTGGCTTTATTCGTCCTAGTACTTCTCCTTGGGGTGCTCCTGTGCTATTCGTGAAGAAGAAAGATGGAAGTATGCGACTTTGTATTGATTATCGGGAGTTAAATCATGTCACCATAAAAAACAGGTACCCATTGCCACGTATTGATGACCTGTTTGACCAGTTGCAAGGAGCATAATTCTTTTCAAAGATCGATCTTCGTTCTGGATATCATCAGCTGAAGGTTAGAACTGAGGATATTCCAAAGAGGGCTTTCAGAACTCGGTACGGGCATTATGAATTTCTAGTCATGTCCTTTGGATTGACTAATGCTCCTGCTGCCTTCATGGATATGATGAACTGGGTATTCAAGGAATATTTGGATCACTTTGTGGTCGTCTTTATTGATGACATCCTTATTTATTCCAAAAGTCGTGAAGATCATGAGCAACACTTGAGGCTGGTACTCCAAAAGCTTCGTGAATATAAGTTTTATGCCAAGTTGAAGAAGTGCGAGTTCTGGCTGGAGGAGGTAGCATTCCTTGGGCACGTAGTATCAAGTCGTGGAATATCTGTTGACCTGGCAAAGATTGAAGCTATTCAAAGCTGGGAGCAACCTAAATCAGTGATCGAAATACGTAGCTTTCTTGGTTTAGCTGGTTATTATCGGAGATTCGTGGAAGGATTTTCTCGAATCGCTACTCCATTAACTCAGCTGACTCGGAAAGATACAAAGTTCGGTTGGAGCGAAAAATGTGAAAAGAGTTTTCAAGAACTCAAGAGGAGACTCATTTCAGCACCTGTTCTAACAATACCATCTGGCTCGGAGGGATTTGTCATCTACAGTGATGCTTCGAGCAAAGGGTTGGGATGCGTTCTCATGCAACATGGAAAAGTCATAGCCTATGCATCAAGACAACTCAAGGAATATGAGAGGAATTATCCTACTCATGATCTAGAGTTGGCAGCTGTTGTCTTTGCACTTAAAATTTGGAGGCATTACTTGTATGGGGAGAAGGTGGAGATCTTTACGGATCATAAAAGCCTCAAATATTTCTTCACTCAAAAGGAACTCAACATGCGACAACGACGTTGGCTTGAACTGTTGAAAGATTATGATCATACCATTCAATACCATCCTGGAAAAGCGAACGTGGTAGCTGACGCATTGAGTAGAAGATCATATGCAAGTACGAGTGCGATATTGTCAACACAATGGCCCATTTTGTGTGACTTGCAAAGGATGGAGATAGAGTTAAAGACTCCAGGGACTCATGTGATGATGGCAAATATACGAGTAGAACCAACTTTAATCGATAAAGTTAAAGCTGCTCAAGCTACAGACCTGAGCTGATGCGTATGAGGAAGAAAGTGCAAGAAGGTGCTATGCCGGAAGCAAGAATCGATGAAGAAGGAATACTTCGAGTCAACTCCAGACTTTGTGTTCCTAACAACCCTGATTTAAAGTATGAAATCATGATGGAGGCGCACAACACACCGTTTGCAATCCATCCTGGAAGTACCAAAATGTATCATGATCTTCGTCATACATTTTGGTGGAGCAATATGAAGAGAGAGATAGCGCTGTTTATCTCAAGGTGTCTAACTTGTCAACGAGTCAAAGCGGAGCATCAAGTACCAAAAGGTCCATTGCAACCACTTGAAATTCCAGAATGGAAGTGGGAGCACATTACCATGGATTTCGTTACCGGTCTTCCTAAGGTTTCTCAAGGTATAGATGCGATTTGGGTCATTGTTGATAGATTGACCAAGTCTGCTCATTTCTTACCGATACGAGAAACTTCTACACTTGAACGTCTTGCTCGTATGTACATAAACGAGATTGTAAGACTGCCTGGTATGCCAGTATCCATAGTTTCTGATCGAGACCCAAGATTCACTTCACGATTTTGGGTTAGTTTACAAAAAGCTATGGGTACGGATTTACGATATAGTTCGGCATATCATCCTCAGACGGACGGACAATCAGAGAGGACTATTCAAACTCTAGAAGATTTATTAAGACTCTGTGTCCTTGACTTCAAGGGAAGTTGGGACAAGTTCTTACCATTGGTGGAGTTTTCCTACAACAACAGTTATCAAGCAAGTATTGGCATGGCTCCATTCGAAGCATTGTATGGAAGAAAATGTCGTTCTCCAATATGCTGGGATGAGATGGGTGAAGCAACATTGTTGGGACCGGAGTTGGTACGTATAACTACAGAAAAGATTCAAACGATCCGACAATGTATAAAAATCTCACAAGATCGATAAAAGAGTTATGCTGATCTTCATCGAAAGGACGTGGAATTTGATATAGGAGATCATGTGTTCTTACGTGTTGCTCCATGAAAAGGAGTTACGAGATTTGGAAAGAGAGGAAAGCTCAATCCTCGATTCATCGGTCCATTTTTAATCCTCGATCGAGTAGGAACTGTGGCTTATAGACTCGCTTTACCGCCAAGTATATCTCGTAATCATAACATTTTTCACATATCCATGTTACGTAAATATGTGGAAGACCCGAACCACATTATTGAGTTAGAACCGGATGAAATAGCAGAAGATTTGACGTATGAAGAAGTTTCTGTTCAAATCTTGGATAAGAAGGAACATATTCTTCGCTCCAAGGTTATACCTCAAGTCAAAGTTTTGTGGAGAAACAACGATGTTGAGAAAATGACTTGGGAGTTAGAATCTGAAATGAAATCAAGGTATCCTTACCTCTTCGATATACCAGGTACGTACCCTAATTTCAAGGGTGAAATTTCATAAGAAGGAGAGGTTGTAAGACCCCAACTTTTATAAATAAAGATGAATTTTCTATAAATATCATTTTTGAATATTATGGAGTTAATTTGATATAATGTTATAGTTGTGGGTAATATTTATAAATTTTGCAAAGTACGCAAGTTGTTATATAATATTCGATTGGTCGGAGAATATTCATTTTAACAAGGAATATTCGTACAACAGCACAATCATTAGTGGACCCCACAACGGAATTATTGTCGGATTGAGAAAACGACAAAAATATTTTATTAAAAATAACGGCGGAAGTTTTATTATTGATACTGTTGAACTACTCGGTAGTAAAAGTACAGTAATACGTGTGGTTGCATAGTAGCACACAGTATTGATTATTAATGCTTATGTGAGAAGTCACTCAGTTTGATTCAATTATTGTCAATTAATAATATGAATTATTTAGCGATAATGAAGTTTTGTTTTATTCGTATTATTAACGTAATAAAACAGAAACATCTTTTTATATAAAACAGAATACTTTATTAAAGTTATTCTATAAATAGAATATATTATATTTTATTTAAAAGATTTTTCTTTAAATATGGGCCGTCAGATTAAAGTAATCAATCTGGACCGTTCATGGATTAGTTACTATGCATTCTATTTTTCTATAAATAGCAGCTCATTCCTTCATTATTTCTTACGAATTTACTGAACTCTAGAGAGAGAAACTATAGAGAGAAACTATAGAGAGAGAGAAGAAATGTATTCTGCTACTTAACTACTTCCTTATTTCAGTTCTTCTTTAAAACGGTAAGGGGTGTTATTCTTTCTTATTCATGAAGAGAACTGTTGTTATTCCATTTTTTATTATTCTGTTGGAATAACCTGTATACGCGGTCTACCCTATACTTGGTGACATTCTTCTATTATTCTGTTGGAACATCCTGTCTGTGTGTTTTACACCGGACCTGGTTCCGTTTTTATTATTATTCTGTTGGAACATCCTGTCTGTGTGTTTTACACCGGACCTGGTTCCGTCTTTATTATTATTCTGTTGGAACATCCTGTCTGTGTGTTTTACACCGGACCTGGTTCCGTCTTGTTATTATTCTATTGGAACATCCTGTCTGTGTGTTTTACACCGGACCTGGTTCCATTATTTATTATTCTGTCGGAATATCCTGTCTATGCGTTTACGCCGGACCTGGTTCCATTATTTATTATTCTGTTGGAATAACCTGTCTGTGCGGTCTATCGCATGCCGGGTGATTTCTTTTGTTATTCTATTCTTTATTATACTCAATTGGTTAAGTTTTAACTTTCATACTCCATGAAATTAGTGGAATATCCTTGATAATTGCGGTTCATCCAGTATCTTTTCATGAAAATATTCTTCTAATCATTCTTGAATTTTACTCCACAAAGCAGTATTATGTTGACAATTTGGACGTTGTTAATTCTTGGATAAATTATTTCTTGAACTTGTTTTATTGAATTCTTATATCATTGTCATCATCCTCATGTTTATAAAATGTTTAAAGTCATCTATGGCATGTAATGAATAGATGGACTTGGTATGATTATAACCAGGGATTATTCGGTGTAATAATGGCCGTAATGTTACAAATGATGTGGTAAAAGTCCTCATTGGCCCGTAGTGCATTGATGGACAGTTATTGGCATGATCATGACCATTAATGAATACACGAATATCCTTGGCCGTAGTGCAGGGGTGATTCGATGATGTGGATTATTTTATTAAGCTGAGTCCCAGCGATAACAGTGTTGAAAAACCTTTTAAATCATAGAAGATAGTAGATTTTATTTTCTACTTAACTCTTTTAATGGATTGCTTGTTCCGCTGTAGTTAAACTTGATGTTCGTTATATTTTATCAGTTTAACACTGTTGAAAGCTAATGATAATTTATTCTGCATTATCTTAGTCATAATATTTCTTACTGGGCTAGTTGAGCTCACCCTTTCTTTCACTGTTCTCTTCAGGAAATGAGAATATAGCTGGGACGAGTAGGGGAACGGAGTGATGGAGCAGATGATAGTATTAGTAGTCCTCACTATTCTATTAAATAGTGTTACAATAATTGTAATGAGGACTCATTTTGAGTTTGTATAGTCTCTATTAGACAATAATTGTATTCAAACTCACAGTTATATTTTGTCGTATTGTACCCGACATTCGTATTAGTAAGTTGTATTTGTATTCTGTACCATGTATCTGATGACCCAAGATGGGTGATGTATACCTAATTTTGGGGGCGTCACAAATTGTGCTACAATCAAGCACCAAGTATGTAATATTATTTTTGATTATATATACAAAATTATGAGAATTTTTTTTGGGATAATATTTTAAAAAATAAAAATTATTAAATTTCTAGAAATCGTTTCCTAAAGATACACCAAAAACCTACCCGAGAAGAATCCACCACTTACTCAAAAAGTATAACTTCGCCAAACATCCATAATCCATTGAGCTTAGTTCATTATTTCTCCTAACTAATGATCCAATACTTTTTAATATCTTTTGTTAAGAGTCGACCAACAATCTTTTTAAGGAAATATTTTCTTTTTTCCAAACATAAGAGTTGTTTTAAATTTTTCTTTAACTCAATTTGAAATATGGACTTCTTTAGATCACATTATACCGATATATATAAAAAAATTTTGGTATTTTTTTAATACACTATATGTATTATATACAAAGAAATATTATTTCAACTAAAAAGTATGATACTCTTTAACTCTTCTAAATTGTTCATGTAACACTCTCTTTCTCAAAAGAAAAAAGATATCACACACAAATATAATAAAAGTCCAATAATAATCTAGAAGGGGGGTTGAATAGATTATTAAAGGTTAAAAATTATCTTAGGCATTTTTGAATATTTTGGATAATTAATTTGCAATGTTAGAAATTAATATACAAGACAGTAAAAATTCAATCACACAATGCACAGAGATTTATCTGGTTCACAACATATAATTATACCACTGGTATGTTGCTACGTCCAGTCTCAAGTTCCTATTTGGAACTTGAGATCCTATTACTATCAGTAATAAATACTCCTTCAACAGGCGGATAAGCCTTTACAAAGTAGACAAACTTCCAACTGTTCCCAACTAATTTATCTTGAACAACAAGCTCCCAGCTCCGTCCTTAAGCTTAGTTGTACTTTCTTTTGAGTTCAATTTTATTCTATGATATGTTCTTGAAACAACAGCCTCTTCCTCACCTCACAAGTTTACTAGAGACCCAACTCCCAGCTGACCTCTCTACGACTCTGGTCTTGGTTGAAGAATTGCTTATCTTTCTCACAGGTATATAAAATAAACTAACTCTACCATTTTCCTTTTTACAAAATATTTTACAACAATTTACTTCTAAAAAAAGCATATAAGATTTAGTACAGATTGAATATTTGTTTGCTCTAGAAGTTGTTGAAGTTATTGTTTGTCTTTATAAAGCCTTTCTCATATTTTCTTGCCTTGCTTTGAATTACTCTCCTGAGTTGTCTAGATAGTAGGGCAACTTCATTGTTGTCTAGACTTAGGAGTTCTTCATTTAGCTCTTCATCGTTGCTTTCTTGGTCTAACAGAAGAGCTTTGAAGGCGATTCATTTCCTTTTGAGATCTGTGTCTGATCAGCCTTTTTCGACTAGCATGTCAACTTCATGGGCACGAAGATTTCCAATGAGATTATCCATATGATATGTGGTTAGATCTTGCATTTCCTTGATTGATGTAACCTTCATTTTCCAAATGGATGGAAGAGCTTTCAGAATTCTTCTATTTTTCTCATTTGTAGTGTATGCCTTTCCCAATTGCTATAGCTCATCAATGATTCTAGAAAAACGTGTTTCAATATCAATGGGAAAAAAATACATTTACCCCATTGTGGTTGTCGTGTTTTAAGCAATTAGCCACTGTGCTTTAAAAATATTCAATTGACCCACTGTGTTTTTAAAAAATGTATAATCAAACCATTCCGTCCAATTTGACTAACAGACGTCTAAAAATATTCTATGTGGCTTTTTGAAAAAAATAAATATTACGCATATTTGCTGACTGGGCGGGAGGAAGCTTGGTTATCCAACGTGACTTTTTTCTTTTTCCTTTTATCTCTTTTCCAAATAATACAAATAATATATCAAAATTTTTGTATCAATGAGATCTATTATAATATTATATTAATTTCTACAAAAATTAAAAATTAAAAATCATTAATTACGTGGCAAAAAATAATTTAAATAATAATAAAGTTAAAATAAATATTTTAATTCATTTTTTTTATTTGTATTCTTTTCCTTATCTCTTTTCCTTTCTTTTAATAATTATTTTTATTTTAAAAATTAATACTAATATATATTTTAATGATATAAAAAAGGTAAGTACATAATTAACATAAAATAGAAAATTTGATACAATTAGCAAAAATTAGTTAAACAAATGACATAAAAATTAAAATTAATTATACAATCAAAACCTCCTTATTTTTTTATAATTTTTTCTTTTCCTTTATCTCTTTTCCTTTCTTTTAATTATTTTAATTCTAAATAATACAAATAATCAAAATACTCATCTCCCATGGATTCAATCATCCCCCCATTTTTTTCGAGGCGGCCATGGTGATAATTTTAAAAATAATTAATTTTAAAAATAAAATATTAATTTTAAAATAAAATAATTAATTTAAAAAATAAAAATAAAATAATTAATTATGGCACACTCCTTCCTTGCCCTAATTTCCTCTCTCCTCCTTCAACAATGGTGGCACACTCTAAAATCCTGCACTCCCAAGCCTCCTTCCCTCTCTTCAACGAACCCAAGCCTTCTTCCCTCTTCTCCCACTTTCCTTGTACTTCATTTCTACAACACCAAAAATTATTCATAGTCACTGAAACTTTTAAATTTTGCCAGTGGCTACTGGCTACCTAAAATTGATATTCATAGTACTTAAATTCATATAAAACAAGTTATTGATTCTAAAATCATAGCTAAATTTAATAAATAAGGAGTTTGCCTACCTGTAATCCCCACTAGAATTTGATTTTGTTTTTGAGGTTAATATCGCGAATATGACATCGTGAGCTTGTCGACGTGAGAGGGACAACGAGATTATGATTTGTAGGTAATTGGATTTGGGGATTTGAATGAGGGATTTGGTATTTGGGGGATTTGGGATCTTGTTGGAGGAGACAAAGGATGATGAGACATAGGATTTGGTATTTTGATTATTTGTATTATTTAAAATTAAAATAATTAAAAGAAAGGAAAAGAGATAAAGAAAAAGAAAAAATTATAAAAAAATAATGAGGTTTTGATTGTATAATTAATTTTAATTTTTATGTCATTTGTTTAACTAATTTTTCCTAATTGTATCAAATTTTCTATTTTATGTTAATTATGTACTTACCTTTTTTATATCATTAAAATATATATTAGTATTAATTTTTTAAATAAAAATAATTATTAAAAGAAAAGAAAAGAGATAAGGAAAAGAATACAAATAAAGAAAATGAATTAAAATATTTATTTTAATTTTAATTATTTTTTGCCACGTAATTAATAATTTTTTTATTTTTAATTTTTGTAGAAATTAATATAATGTTGTAATAGATCTCATTGATACAAAATTTTGATATATTATTTGTATTATTTGGAAAAGAGATAAAAGGAAAAGAAAAAAGCCACGTAGGATAACCAAGTTTCGTCCCGCCCAGTCAACAAATACACGTAATATTTATTTTTTTCAAAAAGCCACGTAGGATATTTTTAGACGTCTGTTAGTCAAATTGGACGGAATGACTTGATTGTACATTTTTAAAAACCACAGTGGGTCAATTGAATATTTTTAAAGCACAATGGCTAATTGCTTAAAACACGACAACTATAATGGGGTAAAGGTGCTTTTTCCCCTATATCAATGTTATTTTCTCCTTCTTCAAGCTTAAAGCTTTCATATTCTTGGATTAGGACATCTTTTCTGGTTTCTTTAATATGATTAATACCTTCATAGGTTACAATCAATTTTTCCCAAATTTTTTTTATATTTTTGTAGTTGCTAACTCTTTTGTATTCTTTTTCTATCAAAACACTTGTTAACACTTGTTCAGCTCAAGAGGCTATATTCATAGTCTTTTCTTCTTCAGTGGTGAATTCATAGATATCTTTCTTGACGGTCTTTTCTCCTTGAATTTTTATTGGAACTTTTACACCTTGTTCTATGGCACACCAAATTTTGATTCCTTGTGATTTGACATAGATTTTGAATCTATTTTTTCAGGTGGCAAAGTTGGTACCATCAAATAGTGGAGGCTTGGACATTGATAGTCCTTCTCCTCAACCAGTAGCATTGTAGGCCATGGATCTACTCTTAGATATTCATGTATTTACTCAACAAACAAGTTAAAGAGCACCGCTCTGATACCATTTGAAAGTCCAATAATAATCTAGAAGTGGGTTTAATAGATTATTACAGGTTAAAAATTATCTTAGGCTTTATTGAATTTTTTTGGATAAATTAAATTGCAGTGTTAGAAATTAATATGCAAGACAGTAAAAATTCAATCACATAATGCATATAGATTTATCTGGTTCACAACATATACCCCTGGTATGTTGCTACGTCTAGTCTCAAGTTCCTATTTGGAACTTGAGATCCTATTACTATCAGTAATAAATACTCCTTCAACAGGTGGAAAAACCTTTACAAAGTTTTATAGACAAACTTTCAACTGTTTCCAACTAATCTATCTTGAACAACAAGCTCTTAGCTCCTTCCTTAAGCTTAGTTGTACTTTCTTTTGAGTTCAATTTTATTCTGTGATATGTTCTTGAAACAACAACATTTTCCTCACCTCACAAGTTCACTAGAGACCCAACTCCTAGCTGACCTCTCTACGACTCTGGTTTTGGTCGAAGAATTGCTTATCTTTCTCACAGGTACATAAAATAAACTAACTCTACCCTTTTTCTTTATACAAAAGATTTTACAATAATTTTCTTCTAAAAAAAGCATATAAGATTTAGTACATATTGATGCTTCTTAAATAAGCAGATATCAGTTAAAGAGCAAATATACTTATAAAAGTTCAAAGTCTTTTATACTTAAGACAATATGCTTCTTTGTAAGCAGATAATAATTTGTGCTTAGATCAAATAATGCTTCTATGTAAGCAAATATGTAAATTTATGCACTATTATAAAAGTTTAAATTACTTTTATATTTTGTGTAAAATGTGCTTCTTGAATAAGCAAATAAGTAAATTTTAGCTTTTGCTCAAAGTTGCTTCTGTATAAGCAGATAAATAATTTTAATACAATTTTATAAAGAATTATTTATTCTTTATAATAAAGAGTGTCTTTCTATGGATTAAAAAGACTTATTTCTCAGATATTCTCTACCAAGTATTATATGAATGACTTTGTGTTCAAATATTTGTGATTAACTGAATAAGTCAATTTATGTAATGATTATCAAGTATAACAATTTAATTAGTTAGGTATTACTTGATATAACAGATATATTTGTTTAACTCAGATAATATATAATAATATTTTATCTATTATGTGATTTATAAATAAAGTCACTTAGTACTATAAGGAATCGTACGGTTCGATTCCCCCACTTAAGAGGAATATCTCCGTAGCCTTTCGGCGTCTAACTGTGACATAATTTATATTTTCAAAATTGATATATATATATATATATATATATATATATATATGATCTTCAAATTCATGATTCCTCCTCTAGTGATGAAGATCACGATGAGCCAGAATCTTCAGGAATCAAAGGAGAACCAGATCTATTCGTTCAAGGTCTTTCTCTTAAAAGAGTTAAAGATATTACCATTCAAAAATGGTATATCTCCATTAATTTGGTTGTTGATAAAGAAATTCTTAATAACCCATCTTTAAGAGATCTTAAATTAAAAGGTATTTTAAATCAAGGTCAACCTAGTCACCCATGTTATACTCAAAAGGATCTAGTAGAAGAAGAGAGTTCTTCCTCTCCTACTCCTTCTGAACCATTACAGGCGGAAGCAAGTAAACTGGAATCAGCGGAATCAGAGGTGCAAATAATATAACAGTTTAATTACAAAAACATATAAATTTTATTCATTGTAAATAAAACTGTTTACAAATGTACAAACTGATTACAAATTACAAATTGAATTGACTCGAGTTCAATATTGATTTTCAATAGATCACTTAGATTTTCAAATTCATTTCGGATGATTCACTCTTTTTGGAGGAATATCTCAGTGTCGTTTTGAACTATCAAGTGTATTATCTATTTTACAATATTTATAAAAATAATATCAATAAAAAGTTACTTAGTACTATAAGGAATCATACGGTTCTATTTCCTCTCCGTAGAAGAATATCTCCGTAGCCTTTCGACGTCTAAGTATAACTTTTTATTTGATAAATAGATGAAATATAGATATTAAAAATTGTGTACAACAATTTATATTCGTATATCTGTAAATTTAAAACAAGTAAGAAATAATTCAACTAAGTTAACTCAAATGACTTATCTCAATTACTTGGACCAATTTTCTCTTCTCAAATAATCAAGCCTTTGGTAAGAAAAGATATAAGGCTTTAGAGAGAGTATGTAGGCAAGGATAGTAAGCTTTTTTCTTTTCACTTGAATTGGCAAAAATCAAATGAATGAAAGACTCCCTATTTATAGAATTTTGACGCCGGGGGCAAGATGGTAATTTTGAAATCTATTTTTAAATGGATGACTAGGATTGCTTATTTTTGAAATCAATGGTTCGGATGAAATTTTTATCTTTTGAGTCGCATGGATTGCCAAATGGTTCAGCCCATAAAAAAATTTCACCTTATACAGATAGCATATCAAATTTGGTAAGGCATGGGTATTGGTTAAACCTCCTTTAATTTCCGCGTGGCCAATTAAGTTTTCCCAAAAGATGGTTACTTTATCTATAACACACACACACACGATTATATATACATGTAAGACCCCAACTTTTATGAATAAAGATGAATTTTTCTTCAAATATATTTTTGAATATTATGGTGTGGATTTGATATAATGTTATAGTTGTGGGTAATATTTATAAATTTTACAAAGTAAACAAGTTGTTATAAAATATTCGATTGGTCGAGGAATATTCATTTTAACAGGGAATATTCGTACGACGACATAATTATTGGTGGACCCGACAACGAAATTATTGTCGGAATGAGAAAACGACAGAAATATCTATTTATAAAAATAACGGCAAAAGTCTTACTGTTAAACTGTTGAAATAGCCGGTGGTAAAAGTACAGTAATACGCGTGGTTGCATAGTGACACACGGTATTGATTATTGATGCTTACGTGAGAAGTCACTCAGTTTTATTTAATTATTGTTACAGTAATTGCTACATAGTATCTCACATTATTTGATTCAATTATTATCAATATTTTTTTATATTCTTAAATCAATAATTGAGACGACAAAGTTATTCATATTATTATTTGTAATATTGATGATGTCTAGAATGTTCTGTCGAGGAGAGGTTTGGTCACCTAATTGTGCGCCAATAGGGAGAAATTCTTATCAGAAAGCCCCCTCTTTCTTGAGAACGATCTGGTTGTTAAATATTGTGAATTATAATAATGATAATAAATGTTGTTAAAAATATTGAGGGGATTTTTTTATGGAGTATTTGTTGTAAATTGGCTTATTATTTGGACCCCCCACTTATCCATTTTTTAAAATAAACGGTAGAAAGTTATTTGGTATATTTTTATATAATAAAGGTGGGGCCACGTGTGGAAGAAATGATTTTAAAAATGGGGGGGGGGAGTATACGTAAAGGGGAGGGAATATATATATATATATATATATATATATATATATATATATATGTGTGTGTGTGTGTGTGTGTGTGTGTGTGTGTGTCTGTGTGTGTGTATGTGATGTGTGTGTGTGTGTGTGTATATATATATATATATATATATATATATATATATATATATATATATATTTATGTGTGAGTGGAAGTGGTGGGTGAAAGTGATAGGTGTAAGGTGTGTGTATGTGTGTGTGTGTGTGATAGTGAAAGGTGTAAGGTGTGTGTATGTGTGTGTGTAATGGGTGGTGGTGGGTGATAATGAAAGTGAAAGTGAAAGTGATGGGTGGGTGGATGAGTGAGTGGTGGTGGAAGAGAAAAACTGATGGTTATATATATATATAGGTTATAAAATTTTGTTTTATGTGAATGATAAGCATCCGTGAATTGTAAAAGCATCTGTGAATTGCATAACTGTTGCGTCTACGATTTTTTTTCTTAAATAGTGCCCCTTTCATTCTCCTATAAATAGGATGCTTAGTTAGAATTGAAAATCACACCAGAATTAGAGAATTCTTCTTCTATAATATTGAGCTTATTTTTTTAGAGTTTAAGGAAGCTTTGAGCGTAGAAAATAGTGAAAGTTTTTTTCAAAAATATCCCCGCCCTACCAGTCAAAATATTCTTCTTTTTAAGGTAAGAGATATTATTTATTTCATATTCGCTTACGATATTATTTTTCGTATTCGTAAGAAATTTTATTTTCGTTCAATATTCGTAAGCAATATTATTTTCATTCAATATTCGTAGGAATATTGTCTTTGTTTAATATTCGTAAGGAATATTATTTTCGTTCAATATTCGTAAGGGATATTATTTTTGTTCAGTATTCGTATAAAATAATATTTTCTTCCATACTCTGTAGTATGTAAGTAATATTATTTCGTTTCAGATTTAGAATTCAATACTCATTTTGTTAAGTTTTGACTTCTATACTCCATGAAATTAGTAGAATATCTTTGAAATTTACGCTTCATCCAGTATTTTTTCATGGAAATATTATTCTAAGCATTCTTGATAAGTTTTAACTTTTTCGTACTGGAGTAATATTCACGGGGTACTATTTCTGAAGTACTATTCACTCGGTTACTATCACCCGGGGTACTATTCATGACAAAAATTAATTTTTTTCGGTCTAAATCATTTTTAATATAATATTTTTCTTGAATTTTACTCCACAAAATAGTATCATGTTAACAATTTAGACATTATTGAATTCTGGATAAATTAAATTATAAATCATTAAAAATTTATCATTTGCTTTCTTTTAATTGAATTCTTATATCATTGTCAACATCCTCATGCTTATATTGTGATGAAAGTCATCTTTAGCTTATGTGCATAGATGGATTATTGATTGGTATGATTATGACCATGGATTATTCGGTATAATCATGACCGTATTATTACAAACAATGTGGTAAAAGTCCTCATTAGCCCGTAGTGCATTGATGGACAGTTGCTGGTATGATCATGACCATTAATGAAAACACGAATATCCTTAGCCCGTAGTGCATGGATAATTCGTGATCGTGATACTAATAAATATCCTTGGCCGTAGTGCAGGGATGATTCGATGATGTGGATTATTTATTAAGTTGAGTCTCAGCGATAAAATTGGTGATAAACTTTTAAAATCATAGAAAATAGTAGATTTCATGCTCTACTTGACTCTTCTAATGGATTGCTTTTTTCACTGCTGTTAAACTTGATATGTATTATATTTTATCAGTTTAACACTGTTGAAGGCTAACGATAAATTATTCTGCATTATCTTAGTCATAATATTTCTTACTGGGATAGTGGTAGCGTAGCCGGGGCTAGTCGGGGAATGGAGTGACGGTCCGAGATGGTTGTTTTAGAAGTCCTCACTATTTAATGTGATAATAAATGTAATGTGGACTCCATTTGAGCTTGAATACTGTCTAGAAGATAATATTAGTACTAAAACTCTCAACTTATGTTTTGTCTTATTTTACACGATAGTTGTATAATTAAGTTGTATTTGAATTTTATACTATGTATTTGGCGACTTAAGATGGGTGATGTATACCTATTTTGGGGGCGTCACAGTTGGTATCAAAGCTTAGGGATATAATCCCTGGCTGAGATGTGAGACTAGAACTAGGAGGGGAGAGACGGGTAATTCCTTCACTAGTATGACCTACCTAAAGTTTATTTGATATTTAATTGGTCGGTCAGAATATAGGGATATTATGTGGCATGTCAATTTCTTTAATTAACCTTTTTTTTGTGGCAATATTTGAGAATGACAGCTGAAAATGTTAACAATGGAGTGAATGAGACCGTGGAGACTCCTCTAATCACCAACCAGGATAATGTGATGTCAGAAGAAGAAGGAATTAGAGATATCAATGTGGTGAGTAAAGAATTAATAGTTGCACCTGAGCTAGTCGTAGAGGTAGCAGCTGAGAGTGAGGAAGAAGAGGAACCTGAGGAGAATTTATTAGAAGAATTTTTTGATCGAAATGTAGAACTGCAAGATCGTATTCGTGAGTTAGAAGAATATGTTAAAGAACGGCAGGCGGTCGTGGAGCAAAGGGATGCAACAATTCAAAATTGTGTTACCCGATATGTGATATTTGAATAGAAGTACTCTTTGGCAGTGTAAGATATTAAAGCTGGAATATGAGAATTCGAATGTCAAGGATCAGCTGAAAGAAGAAACAACTGAACGAGTGAGAATGAAGGATGCATGGGTAAAAGCTGCACGACGCGTTGATATTGTAGAAAGAGACGTCCGATCTAAAAAGTGTAAAATAGATGATATGTATTTCTCTTTTTGGATAGCAATTGGGAGAACCCAACATCGAGTTTTGAATTACCCTGTACAGAGCGGTCAACCTCAATTCGATATGGATCGAAGACTGATGATTCAGATCATGGATCAGGAGTACGACGAAGCAGGTTAGGGTGGAATATGTCCTATAGAAAAGTCAATTCCAATGGTAATGATGACACCAAATGCTGCCCCAGATAAGTCAAAGCTGGGTAGTTCAAGGGAGAGCGTTTGTCATGACTTCTCAAAAAGTGAGGAACCCGAACGAGGTCATCATGGGTAAGCTAATCATAAACTCTAGCAAAGTCTATACCTTATTTGATACCGGTTCTACCCATTCTTTTATTTCTCCTACTTGCGATCAACGTTTAAATTTAACTCCGAAGAAATTAGACTTTGACTTATCTGTTGAAACTCTGTTGGGAGAAACCTTTATTACATCCACTCTTTATAAGTCTTGTTTGGTTCAAATCGGTACCCTCACATTACATGTCTATCTTATTTACTTAAAAATACTTGCATTTGATGTGATTTTAAGTATTGATTGGTTAACTACTCATCATGCAAAAATTTATTATTTTCGTAAGGTTGTTAGCTTTCATATTCCTAACCAACCTATTATGCGAATTCAAGCAACCAAACCACTAAAGTCAATCACTGTCATATCAAGCCATAAAGCCATTCGTTTATTGAAAAACGGATGTCAAGCTTTCTTAGCCCATGTCACGGATTTAAACAAAAATACGTCAGATTTGAATGATATTTCTATTGTTAATAAATTTTCTGACGTATTCCCTGAAGAACTTTCTATCCTAGCCTTAGAGCGTGAAATCGAATTTTGTATTAACCTCAGTACAAAACCCATTTCTAAAACCTTCAAATATTTTTTTCACCCAAAACGAACGTAACATGCGCCAAAGATTTTGGCTCGAGCTGTTGAAAGATTACGGCCATACCATTCAGTAGCATCATAGAAAAGCGAACGTGATAGCTGACGCGCTGAGTAGAAGATAGTATGCGGTTACGAGTGCGATATTGTTAACAAAAAGAAGCATTTCGTATAACTTATAAATAATAGAGATAGAGTTAAAAACCCATGGATGATGTCAAATATACGTGTAGAACCGATGTTAATCGATAAAGTTAAAGTTGTTCAAGCTATAGACTCGGAGCTGATAAATATGAAGAAGAAGGTTCAAAAAGGCATTATTCTAGAAGCAAGAATCAACGAAGAGAGAAAATCTCAACCCTCAATTTAATTGGTCCATTTAAAATCCTCGATTGAGTAGAAACTGTGGCCTATAGACTTGCTTTACCGCTAAATATGTCTCGTGTTCATAACGTTTTTCACATATCTATGTTACGTAAATATATGGAAGACCCGAACCACATTATCGAGTTAGAACTGGACGAAATAACGGAATATTTAACGTTTGAAGAGGTACCTATTAAAATCTTGGATAAGAAGGAACATATTCTATGCTCCAAGGTTATACCTAAAGTCAAAGTTTTGTAGAGAAACCACGATGTTGAGGAAATGACCTGGGAGTTAGAATCTAAAATAAAATCAAGGTATCCTCACCTCTTCAACATACCAAGTACGTACCCTAATTTCGAGGGCTAAATTTTATAAAAAGGGGAGGTTGTAAGACCCCAACTTTTATGAATAAAGGTAATTTTTTTTTGAAATATATTTTTGAATATTATGGTGTGGATTTGATATAATGTTATAGTTGTGGGTAATATTTATAAATTTTGTAAAGTAAGCAAGTTGTTATAAAATATTCGATTGGTCGGAGAATATTCGTTTTAACAGGAAATATTCGTACGACGGTACAATCATTGGCCACAACGGAATTATTGTCGGAATGAGAAAACGACAGAAATATCTTTTTATAAAAATAACGGCGAAAGTTTTACCGTTAAACTGTTGAAATACTCAGTGGTAAAAGTACAGTAATACGCGTGGTTGCACACAATATTGATTATTGATACTTACGTGAGAAGTCACTCAGTTTTATTGAATTATTGCTACATTAATTGCTGCATAGTATCTCACATTATTTGATTCAATTATTGTCAATATTTTTTTATATTATTAAATCAATAATTGAGACGACAAAGTTATTCATATTATTATTTACAATATTGACGATGTCTAGAAAGTTCTGTCGAGGAGAGGTTTGGTCACCTAATTGCTCGCCAATAGGGAGAAATCCTTATCGGAAAACCCCCTCTTTCCTGGGAACGATCTGGTTGTTAAATATTATAAATTATAATAATGATGATAAATATTGTTAAAAATATTGAGGGGATGTTTTATGAAGTATTTATTGTAAATTGGCTTATTATTTGGACCCCCACTTTCCCATTTTTCAAAATAAACGTAGAAAGTTATTTAGTATATTTTTACATAATAAAGGTGGGGCCACGTGTGGAAGAAATAATTTTAGAAATGGGTGGGGGGGGAAGATTATACGTAAAGGAGAGGGATATATATATATATATATATATATATATATATATATATATATGTGTGTGTGTGTGTGTGTGTGTGTGTGTGTGTGTGTGTGTATGTGATGTGTGTATATATATATTTGTGTGTGAGTGGAAAGTGGTGGGTGAAAGTGATAGGTGTAAGGGGTGTGTGTGTGTGTAATGGGTGGTGGTGGGTTATAATGAAAGTGAAAGTGATGGGTGGGTGGATGAGTGAGTGGTGGTGGAAGAGAAAAACTGATGAAAGTGATGGTTATATATATAGGTTATAAAATTTTGTTTTATGTGAATGATAAGCATCCGTGAATTGAAAATGCATCCGTAAATTGCAAAAGCATCTGTGAATGGCAAAGGCATCCGTGAATTGCATAATTGTTGCGTCCATGATTTTTTTTTTCTTAAATAGTGTCCCTTCCATTCTCCTATAAATAGGATGCTTAGTTAGAATTGAAAATCACACTAGAATCAAAGAATTCTTCTTCTATAATATTGAGCGTATTTCTTTAGAGTTTAAGGAAGCTTTGAGCGTAGAAAACAGTGAAAGTTTTCTTTAAGAATATCCCCGCCCTACCAGTCAAAATACTCTTCTTTTTAAGGTAAGGGGTATTATTTATTTCATATTCGCTTACGATATTATTTTTCGTATTCGTAAGAAATTTTATTTTCGTTCAATATTCGTAAGAATATTATTTTCATTCAATATTCATAGGAATATTGTCTACGTTTAATATTTGTAAGGAATATTATTTTCGTTCAATATTTGTAAGGGATATTATTTTTTTTTCAGCATTCGTATGAAATAATATTTTTTTCCATACTTTATAGTATGTAAGTAATATTATTTCGTTTCAGATTCAGAATTCTATACTCATTTTGTTAAGTTTTGGCTTCTATACTCCATGAAATTATTAGAATATCCTTGAAATTTGTGCTTCATCCAGTATCTTTTCATTAAAATATTATTCTGAGCATTCTTGATAAGTTTTAACTTTTTTCATGCCGGACTACTATTCACGGGGTACTATTTCTGAAGTACTATTCACGGGATACTATTCACTCGATTACTATTCACCCCGGGTACTATTCATGACAAAAATTAATTTTTTTTCGGTCTAAATCATTTTTGATACAGTATTATTCTTGAATTTTACTCCACAAAGTAGTATCATGTTGACAATTTAGACATTATTAAATTCTGGATAAATTAAATTATAAATCATTAAAAATTTATCCTTTACTTTATTTTAATTGAATTCTTATATCATTGTCATCATCCTCATGCTTATATTGTGATAAAAGTCATCTTTGGCTTACGTGCATAGATGGACTGTTGATTGGTATAATTATAACCATGGATTATTCGGTATAATCATGACCGTATTGTTACAAACTATGTGATAAAAGTCCTCATTAGCCCGTAGTGCATTGATGGACAGTTGTTGGTATGATCATGACCATTGATGAAAACACGAATATCCTTGGCCCGTAGTGCATGAATAATTCGTGATCGTGATACTAATGAATATCCTTGGCCATAATGCATGGGTGATTCGATGATGTAGATTATTTATTAAGTTGAGTCTCAGCGATAAAATTGATGATAAACTTTTAAAATCATAGAAGATAGTAGATTTCATGCTCTACTTGACTCTTTTAATGGATTGCTTGTTCCGCTGCAGTTAAACTTGATGTTTATTATATTTTATCAGTTTAACACTGTTGAAGGCTAACGATAAATTATTCTGCATTATTTTAGTCATAATATTTCTTACTAGGCTAGTTGAGCTCACCCATTGCTTTCATCGTTCTCTTTAGGAAATGATAGCGTAGTCGGGGCTAGTCGGGAAATGGAATGACGGTCCGAGATGATTGTCTTAGAAGTACTCACTATTTAGTGTGATAATAAATGTAATGAGGACTCCATTTGAGTTTGAATACTGTCTAGAAGACAATATTCGTACTAAAACTCTCGGCTTATGTTTTGTCGTATTTTACACGACAGTTGTATAATTAAGTTGTATTTGAATTTTGTACCATATATTTGGCGACTCAAGATAGGTGGTGTATACCTATTTTGGGGACGTCACAATATATATATGGTCACTCCTTCAAGCACACACATACGGTTATATATATATACATGCATGCAAAAAAAATAAAAAAACTTTTTGCTCAATTTTGTTTTTATGAGTTTGAAAGAAAATAGGATCTCCTTATCTTGAAAAATTTTATATGAATCAATTTATTTAACACTTGGATATTAAAATTATCAAGGTCAATAAAAATTAATTCATATAAAAAATAATATTAAAATATAATATACAAAATGATTAAATTATAAACTTAATAGAAGATTATATTACCAATAATTGTTGTCATCAAAATACAGAAAAAACATTCAGACCTATCATATAATAAATTCAATCCTCTAATAAATCTCAAAACATTTCCAATTAGATTGAACACTAACTGTCACATATAACAATTTAAATACAAAGAACTCCATATGAATATAGTCTCTACTTTTAAGCATATAAGTCAAAATGTCCCAAACATTCATCTACAAAATATTAGAAAAAATCCAAATTTAATAATAGTCTCAAACCAATCTATTTCTTTGGATCAAAGATAATTCTCATTCCACAAATCATGATCACCTCTGATTACCTGTCGGAGAAAGAACACATCGTGAGTCAATTGTCCAGTACGACTATAAAGATGCATATATATATATATAAAATATATAATGTACCCAAAAGAACTGAATGAACGAACAAATACAAACTACGAAAAAAAGTATGAATATATCGAAATTAGTAAGATAAGGTACAAAACACCGTCGAACTGACAATTATAGTCAAAAGGATTCCAAACGAAATAAGGTTGAATCAAATGTTTATAAGGTAAAAATTTCATACTGAGCTCAAATACAAATATCAAAATATTAACAAAATACATCGGTGCCGTGATGTATGCAAATCAAACTAAATAGTACGCATGACACATGCGTCACTAATCCGCCAAATAAATCAAATTAAATCAAATATTGGGTCGACCATACGTATCCTGAATAAATATATCAAATGACCAAATCTCACACCCAGAGCATACAAAATGATACGTCGTGGACTAATCACACCGCCACAAAATGTGTTATGCCCTTGTGTTAAGAGGACATGCCTGTGGTATCCCCACATGTGGGTAGCTCAAGTATACTTTAAGGATTAAACTACAAAATGTAAGCCAAAATAAGTTCAAATCAAAAGGCTTACATGACCATCTCCAAATGACATGATTGACATCGAATTATCAAATACGAACATACTTAATTATCACAAGACATCAATGATCAAAACAACTCCTGAATGTGAACGAAAATATACGAAGAATGATTCAAGCGAATGAAGTCTCAAAAACACAGTTTCCCAAATGACGAAATATTATATAACAGATATAGGGAATAGAAGCACAATTAAGAAACGAATTACGAAATCCGTACCTGAATATAATACCAAAATAATTCACCGATCGAACCAAATATCACACCGCTAGACCTCCTCAATCCGATCTATATAATTATCAAATCAATACCAGGCCATTAATTAAATTACCAAATTGTAAAATTTATGTATTTTATTTTTATAAATTTAACAACCTTAATATTATTTCATAACCCTCTAAAATTAAGAATACATTTTGTAATGCAAAAACATCATTTAATTTAGTATAATTAATGCTATAATAATATAAATATAGTTTTATTGATTCTTAAAACTCCTGTACATTAATACAAAATTACTATTCAATCTGGTGTTTCTTAATACTGATTTTGATATTAACAGTACACAGACACAAAATTAATCAATAATATTTTATGTGAGGCAGATGGAGTATATTTAATTTATGGCCATATATATTTAAATACTACATAAAAAATGCAAAGTTTTCTTGCCTTGAAATGTTTCACATCAAATACAATAGAAGTCTCAGCTTGATGACTGACCAAATCAAGCCTTTATAGATATAATATATGGTATTTACCAAATTCTTTATTAAAAAATGATATATAGTACATATATTTATATATGTAAATATGTATATGTATATATATATATGCAGGATGATTCTTCATAACTAGTTAGAATTGATTCTTCAAATGGTCGAGTAATGCTCCTGACGACACATCATTTATTTAATCTTGAAGATTAGAATGGGATTTCTTCAGCAGAAAAAAAAATTAAATAGTAAATCAATTCATTCTTTTCTTAGTCTATGTAGGTATGAATACGTGGGAGTTTTATTCACAGTTAAAGTTCGGAATGAAGCAAGATAATGAATGTCGACAATATTGATAGTGGAGGTACTCCTTCACAAGCCAAAGGAAGACAACCAATCAAACTTAAATTTCCAGTTACGTATCAAGATTATAGCAACACATCAGATTAAGCAAACGATGTAATGGAATTTTTTAAAATAGATTGTAATCATATTAATGAAAATAATTATTTTATGGGAATAATGACTATACATAGCTCTGTATATTTTATTTATGCACAGTCTGTCAAAACTACGTCGTTTTGGCATATTTGTTTTTGATTTCTGATTTGGGAGGAGAGAATCTGAACGGCGTAATTTTAGCAGACTGTGCACAAATAAAATATACACAGTTGTGTATGGTTATATTACCCTTGTTTTATATTTCAAAAATAAATCCAATAATTACCTTTTAGAGATACGATTATATTAAATATAGTTTTACAATCTTCTTCCCAAAATTTTCTTTTTATCCCACAGCCTTTTTTCTATCTCCTCTTCGTTTCTCACTACGTCAAAAACCCTCTTCTTCTTTTGTTTAGTCGATTAATGTTAGTACATGTATTAGGAAGGGTTTTGACCTAATATATCAATGTTACTCTATTTCAATTTGATTTTTAAACCCAACACTATAAATTGAGGTCAAATAGTTTAACAATCCAAAACTTAAATACTTATAACTTAGTTTGACCCAATTAATTTTATTATTTTTATTTTATTTCTATTATCTTATTATTATTATTATTATTATTATTATTATTATTATTATTATTATTATTATTATTATTATTATTATTTTCTGTATATTACATCTTCTCCCCCATACAAAGAATTTCGTCCCCAAAATCAAAAGAGTAACAAAGATATTTACCTTACATTAAAGAGGCGAGGATACTCCTGCCGAATAGTCTCCTCCGCCAAGTAGCTTCGCGCTCTGGATGATTTTTTACAAGAAATTAACAAATGGGATTGTCTTCCTTCTCATAACCCATTCTTGACGATCTAAAATTGTCTCAACTTCTTCCTCATAAGTAATAATTAAGATCTTCTCGAATATTATGTAACGGGTATTGCACAACATGAAGTGGATAATAATTATATTTCTTTAACATCGAAACATGAAAGACATTATGCACATGAGATAACTGTGGAGACAAAACCACCCGATATTCCACCTCTCCAACCCTCTCTCGAACTTCAAAAAGGCAAATTATAAAATGCGAACTAAGCTTTCCTTTCAAACCAAACCTTCGAACACCTTTCCATGGAGAGACTTTCAAAAAACACGTGTTCACCAGGTGTGAATTCAATAGCCCTTCTATGAATATCAACATCACTCTTTTGTCGCGATCAAGATTCTTTTAATTTTTCTTTAGCCATAGCTACATTCCCCATAGTAATCCTTACCAAATCGGGTCATTCTATTACCCTTTCTCCAACATCATCCCCACAAGTCGGAGCTCGACACTTCTTACCATACAATGCTTTAAAAGGAACCATACCAATACTAGTTTGCCATCTGTTATTATATGCGAACTCCACCAAACTCAAATAATCATCCCAATTTCATGTCCATTCTAAAGCACAAGATCGCAACATGTCTTCTGATGTCTGAATAGTTTTCTCTGATTGCCCATCTGTTTGTGGATGAAAAGTTGTACTATAATTGAGTCGAGTTCCCCAAGCTCGTTGAAATCCAATACCAAGAAGTAAACTGCGGATCCCGATCCAAAATAATAGAAAGGGGAGTTCCGTGAAGACAAAAAATCTCATATTGAAAAATATCTGCTAACTTATTTACCAAAAAATCCTCACGGATAGCCAGGAAGTGAGTTGATTTGGTCAAACGATCCACTACCAGTACCCAAATAACATCATTCTTCTTGAGAGCCCTCGGTAATCCAGTCACAAAATTCATCAAAATGTCATCCCACTTCCACACTAGAATCTCTAACTATTGCAACAAACCACCAGGCCACTGATGCTCTATTTTCACTTGTTGACAAGTAAGACATTTAATTACAAATTCAGCTACATCCCTTTTCATTTTGTTCCATCAGAAATTCTCCTTCAAATCCTTATACATCTTTGTAGACCTTGGATGAATAGAGAATGGTGAACTATGAGCTTCGGTCAATACTGCCTCACGAATCATTGGATCTTCCGAAACATATAACCGTTTACTAAACCATATCACACCTTGTTCATAAAAGCAAAAATTGGGTTGTGTACCCTCATCCATATTTTACGTTACATCCCACAACTCACCATCCTTCTTTTGGGCTTCTTTAACCCGCAAAATAAGAGAAAGTTCCACCCGCACACCTGCTACCAACCCATCAGAACCTCTAACATATAACTCTAAACCCAAATGCTTTATATTCGAGATGAGTTGAGGTTGTGTAACCAAGGCAATTAGACTCCCTGAACTTTTTCGGCTAAGAGCATCTGTAACCACATTAACCTAACTGGGATGATAATAAATCCTAGGGGTGGCTAAAAAATTTGGTATATCCAGTTTTTAGGAAAACTGAACCGGTTTGAACCGGCCGATTTGGGACCAGTACGCAAAACCGGTATATACCGGCTTTTCAGAACCGATTACGGTAAGGGGTTTGGCTCGTTCGATATATACCGAACCGGTTGTACCAGTTTATTTAATAATTTTTCACTTTCAATCTTTCATAGCTTCAGCCTTCACTTTATTGAGTTTATTCCCAAATAGATCAAATCCTTAGACCATATCCTCGAACCTTTGTCTCTATCTTGAACCTTTTTCTCCATCTCGAATTCTCCAATCCATCCTCTCCTACCGGCCAACCCCTGACTCGTTTCTGATTCACTTTTCAGTCTTCAATATTCACTCGTCAGTCGTCGACTTGCCGCACCGCTGCTGCCTGCCTCCAACTCCAGACTCCATATTTTTTTAAGGTAATTTTGAGTTTATTTTGAGATTTAGCTAATGGATTTCTCTCTACTAATGTCGATTTGTCTATATACGACATATGGATGTTTAGGGCTTTTTTTTGTGGTTTATTTGTTTTTATTTTGATAATTTTTTTAATTGGTCCCTTGGTGGTGGGCTTGCTTTGTTTTTCTAATAGGGTAGAGTAATTATTGCACAACAGAGTTCTATAATTAATTATTTGCATTACTTGGGTCTGTTTTGTACTTGAGAAGGAATCTAATAAAGTATTTGTAGACTAGCTAAATTTTTTGATGTCTAAAGTAAAGTATTTGTAGAATAGAACTAAAATTATATCTTTGGTAATGTGAAATTGGGGGTTTAATAGGTTGCATGTGATGATAAAAAGACAGGGACATCAGAACTCCATCTGGAGAAAAGATGACTTGGTCGATGGGAATCTCCTTGATTCATTACTATTACAGTTGTAACATTCTATTATGTTGAACAAATTATTTTTGAAATATGTTTTTGTTAATTAGCTTCCAATTTCCTTTCTAGTTATGTTTTATGTTTTTTTAAACTATAATTAGTGTCAGTGATGGTTCTAAATATAATTTGAGTTTTTCCACTATGAAAGCAATTAAATCTAATGCACTTATGCTGTTTTTAGGTCAAAACATTAGGTATGTAATGGGCTTGAAATTATTTTTCATATTTGATTGAGTTATTTAATCTGCAAGTGTTCATGATTTTATTTTTTTTCTTTCTAAAAAATAATTTTGTGTAAGTGATGAAATATAGACAGGGACATCAGAAACTCCTTAGGAGTATAATGATTTGTCAATGGGAATCTCTTTGATGTCATGTTAATTTATATTTGACATAATCACTACTATCTAAAAGGTTGATTATAATTTTGTTTGTTGTAGTATTTAAAACCATTGGTTATTGTATCTGTTGACATACTAGAGTTGTAATTCTGCATATTCTTCAATTCCCAACTGCCAATGATGCATACTTTACATATTATGGCAGTTATTTGGATTAAAAATGTAAGACCCCAACTTTTATGAATTTGATTTAATGTTATAATTGTGGGTAATATTTATAAATTTTACAAAGTAAGCAAGTTGTCATAAAATATTCGTTTGGTCGGAGAATATCCGTACGACGGCACAATCATTGGTGGACCCCACTACGGAATTACTGTCGGATTTAGAATGCGACAGAAATAACCTTTTTATAAAAATAACGGCAAAACTTTTACCGTTAACTGTTGAAATACCCAGTGATAAAAGTACAGTAATACACGTGGTTGCACAGTAGCACACGGTATTGTACAGTATCTTTAATTATTGATGCTTACGTGAAAAGTCACTCAGTTTTATTCAATTATTGCAACAGTAGTTGCTGCATAGTATCTCATATTATTGATTCAATTATTGTCACAGTATCATCGACATAATATTTTATATTATTAAATCAATAATTGAGACGACACAAATATTCAGATTATTATTTGTATTATTGATAATGTCTAGAAAGTTCTATCGAGAAAAGGGGTTAGGTCATCTAACTACGCGCCAATAAAGAGAAGTCCTTATCAGAAAGCCCCCTCTTTCATAGGAATGATCTGGTTACTAATATTGTGAGTTATAATATTAATGATGAATAATTGTTGAAAGATTAAAAATGTGTTTAGTCAAGTGATTTGTGATAAATAAAAGGTTGTCATGAAGTATTTATTATAAATTTGGCTTATTACATGGACCCCCACTTACTCATTTTTAAAAATCTTTGGTAGAAAGTTATCTCAGTTTTTGTTTTATATTGCATAGTATTGCATAGTGTTGCATAGTACTGCATAGTGTTTGCATAGTACTGCATAGTATTGCATTGTACTGCATAGTATTTATATAGTACACCATAGTAAAAATTAGAAAATCAGTCGAATTCGCCTGTGATATTTTACTGTGCGTCCGTGATTTTTTTTCCTAAATAGTATCATGTCATTCTCCTATAAATATGATGTTTAGTTTAAAAATGAAAATCACACAAGAATTAGATAATTCTTCTTCTATAATATTGAGCATATTTTTTTTGAGTTTAAGGAAACTTTGAGTATTGTAAATAGTGTGTGACACCCCCAAATTCGGGTACTTCATTTTCGCCGAATTTGGTGCTCACTATCAAAATAATTACATCTAACTACCCATGATAAAGGATAAAGACATAATTTAAATAACTTCAACAGTAATCTCTCCCATTAAAGGGTTACATCAACATCTCAAAAACAATCCCAGGTAATCTAACCTTAAAATTATTACATCAGTTGCGGAATACTTTAAAATAGAAAACAAGTCTTATAACATCATGAATTTAGATAAGTTTCAAAATAATTCTTCATCACTTGGATTTCTTGCCCTTTCCTTTGCTAGTAGATGGCTCATCAACTCTTTTGACTTTAGCTGCATTGTTAATTGCAAGAGTGAGCAAACAAATTGCTCACTGATATAGAAGATAGTAATAACAACATGAGAATGAACAACGAATGCTAAACAACAATGAACTTGTTCTACGAATCAGAAATAGAAAACAAGTTCGAGCTTAATATTTGAGGGTCTTATGACCACGAACTTTGTCCACGGTATATAGGTATTATTACCGTAACCTTAACAGTCATTTAGACTATACAGACTCTTCTTAACGTATTTAGGAGGATCAACCCTTTGTACCATGTATTGTGCACAAATATCTAAACGTTACACGTACAAAATCCCATATGTTAGGGTTGTTCGTCTCAGTTTGAATTTAGAATTTTCGCACTAAAGAAAGTTTAGTTTGGAACTAGCTTATCAGTGTTTCTAGAATTTTAGAACACTTATTCAATTTCCAATAATAAAGGTTTAATACAAGAATGTATAACTGAACAAGGCTATCAAAGTCAAAGATCGAATATGAACAATATATAACTAAATAAACATGATACATATGCAAAGTACTATGTTCAAAAGAGTTAGAACAATCTCATTTGAATCGACGTATTAGAACAGTATATGCTTTGTATAATAATTAGAAAAGTGAAACTTGCTCGATATAACGAATTAGGTTACAAGAGTTTAATCAATCGTATATAAGAATAGAATCAATAATATTGCTCAACAGAATTTAGAAAATTGCGTTCATTAATAAAAGAATGAAGTTAGAAAAACTTGCTCAAATGTAAGTAGATAAGGTTTAGAAACTTGCACAATTATTATAAGAGTAGGGTTAAAGAACTTGTCTTGTTTGTAAGCTACACAAGTGTAACATAATCTCCAATTATCCTACATGCATCATTAAAATCGCAACAATAATTAGTTGTATGAATATTAACTTTAGGGTTTAAACCAACATTTAGGTCATAACCCTAACCTAGAACCTAACCATTTAGGTTAACATACTTAACGCCTCTGTAATCACACATTAATCAACATAAACCTTATCGTTTATCTATAACTTTTGAAAACATCACTTTTAGTTTCACTTTATAACTTATTTAAATAATTTCTTAAAATCTTCACACTTTGAATTACAACATTTTAAAATCTGTTATTATAGTCCACTTTATGTTTTAATATCCTTAACATGCATGATAAACTAACCCAAGTCCGTTACGCATGACCTGCAATTAAGCAGACTTCACTGTCTGTGACTGGCTACTCACGCGGCCGCGCGAGTAGTACACTGGGCTACCGCGCGACAACAAGTTTTAGATCAACAACTGCAGCGGAAACAACAAACCATTAGAAGAGTCAAGTAGAGAATGAATTCTACTATTTTAAAAGATTTAAAAGTCCATCATCAATATTTTATCCCTGTAACATCAATTAATAATCATCTTTATCCAAATATTCATCTTTGCACTACAGGCCAAAGATATTCATTTGTATCACCTGTCAGTCATGTTCATCTTAACACCTGTTCATCTTTGCACTACAGGCCAAAAATATTCATCAAGTAATCATACATCTTTGCACTACAGGCCAAAGATATTCAGTAATATCATCATTTAGGACTGAGGATGATGAAAAATATCTTAAAGAGAACGAATCCAGTGAGACAGAAGGACAAATAGTAGGGATTCGTATAACAGTTTATCCAAGATCAATAATAATTCACAATAATCAATTGTGAAGCAGAATTCAAAAATAAAGATCAAAACATGGATACAATCAAAGATAGTAACCATAATAGACATCTTGGACAAAAAGGGAAAATTTTATTTTTCGGTGAATAGTGCCGTATACGTGAATAGGTACGTGAATAGTAACCCCGACACAAAAAATTCCAAATTTGATAAAAAGTTCATATCAATATTTCAGCATAATGATATTGAAGAAAATAATATCATTAAGAAGAAAATAATATCCCTTACCTCAAAATATCAGTACTTCTGGTCGGAATATCGGTATAAAGCTGAAAGAAACTTGCTCTGATGAATAGAAACTCTCGAAGTATCTGAATACTCACAAAATATACTCAATAATCTAGAGAGAGAAAGAGAGAAAACTTGTTTCTGGTGTGATTTTCAATTCTAACTTAGCCCTCTATTTATAGGAAAATGTTAGCACGCCGAAGCAGACTTAACCTGCAATCTGATGGCTTTACCTGCTACTATTCTCACCCACCACATTTGAATAAAAATCTCATTACATTTCTTCACCAACCAAGAGTGGGGCCCACCAATTCTAGAATTTTCCACCAAAATGATTAACTCCGAAAATTCAATAATTTCTGAACCAGTCATCTCGTAAAATTCATAATAAATCATACGTTCATTTTTAACGGTTCAAAATTTGTGGACATATACTCAACTTATATATGTATAACATATCCAAAAATTACCACGATCCAACGGTCGGATTAAATATTATAACCCCCTCAAAATATCTCAAAAACCCTGATTTTTAATACCTCCATTCCGACAAAAATACTGATAAAAACCTCAACATTAACTCCTTCATTTTTAACCACAAAAATATATCCCTCATTTATATCCACATAAAATAAATATTTCCTTATCATATGAATCAATAATTAATTATTCACAAATAATATTACAGAATCACATTTATGACAACCAGGTCGTTCCCAAGAAAGAGGGGGCTTTCCAATAAGGATTTCTCCTTACTGGCGCGCAATTAGATGACCAAACCTCTCCTTAGACAGAACTTTCTAGACATTGCCAATAATGTTATCTAATAATATTATTCAAATAATATGAATTATTGATCTGATAATGGAAAATACTGTGCAACAACAATTATTGAAACAACAATAATATAAAATATCAACGCAACAATTATTGAATTAATAAAATATTGAACAATAACTACTATAACAATTATTGAGTAGTGCCTTCTTACGTAAGAATTAATAATTGGTGCAATACCGTGTGCTACTGTATTTTAACCACCGGGTATTCCAACAGTATTAACGGTAACAACTACGCCGTTGTTTATAAACAACTTATACTTGTCATTTTTTTCATCCAATCGCTTTCCGTTATGGGGCCCACACAAGGCTGCGCCGTCGTACGAATATTCCCCGACAGCAAGAATATTCCACGACCAAATGAATATTTCCCGACAAAATGAATATTTTATAACCACTTGCTTATTTTGCAAAATTTGCACATTTCACCCATAACCAAAGTATTATATCAAATTAACCCCTTATTATTCACAATAATATTTAGAGAAAATTTGATTTTATTCATTAATAAGTTGGGGTCTTACAACCTCCCCTCCTTATGAAATTTCGTCCTCGAAATTGATGTACGTATCTAATATTTCGAAAAGGTGAGGATACCTCGCTTTCATTTCTGATTCCAACTCCCAGGTCATTTCTTCAATAGCATGGTTTCTCCACAAAACCTTAACTTGTGGTATAACTTTCGTGCGTAGGACATGCTCTTTCCTGTCCAAGATCTTAACAGGTACCTCCTCATACGTTAAATCTTCAGCTATCTCGTCTGGTTCTAACTCAATAATGTGGTTCGGGTCTTTAACATATTTAAGAAGCATAGATATGTGAAAAACATTATGAACACGAGACATGCTTGGAGGTAATGCGAGTCTATATGCCACATTTTCGATTCGCTCAAGAATCTCAAATGGACCAACAAATCTTGGATTGAGCTTTCCTCTCTTTCCAAATCTTGTAACTCCCTTCCATGGTGCAACACGTAACAATACATGATCCCCAATATTAAATTTTATGTCCTTCCGATGAAGATCCGCATAACTTTTTTGTCGATCCTGTTCCATTTGTATACGTTGTCGAATCGTTTGGATCTTCTCTCTAGTCATGCGTACCAACTCTGGTCCCAACAATGTTGCTTCACCCACCTCGTCCCAGCATACTGGAGAACGACATTTTCTTCCATACAACGCCTCAAATGGAGCCACACCTATGCTCGCCTGATAACTGTTGTTGTAGGAGAATTCCACCAATGGTAGGTACTTATCCCAACTCCCTTTGAGATCTAGGATACAAAGTCTTAATAGATCTTCAAGAGTTTGAATAGTCCTCTCTGATTGTTCGTCCGTTTGAGGATGGTATGCCGAACTGAATCGTAAATCCGTGCCCATAGCTTTCTGCAAGCTAACCCAAAATCGTGAAGTGAATCTTGGGTCACGATCCGAAACTATGGATACTGGCATGCCATGCAATCTCACAATCTCATTCACGTACATACTAGCAAATCGTTCAAGGGAATAAGTCTCACGTATAGGCAAGAAATAGGCAGACTTGGTTAATCTATCAACAATGACCCAAATCACATCTATGCCTTGAGAAACCTTGGGAATACCTATAACGAAATCCATGGTAATGTGTTCCCACTTCCATTTCGGGATCTCAAGTGGTTACAATGGACCCTTTGGCACTTGATGCTCCGCCTTTACACGTTGACAAGTTAAACACCTCCAGATAAACTCCGTGATCTCTCTTTTCATATTGCTCCACCAAAATGTATGTCGAAGATCGTGATACATTTTGGTACTCCCAGGATGGATTGCAAACGGTGTGTTGTGTGCCTCCATCATTATTCTATGCTTCAAGTCAAAATTGTTAGGAACACAAAGTCTGGAGTTGACTCGAAGTATTCCTTCTTCATCGATTCTTGCTTCTGGAATAGCACCTTCTTGCACTTTCTTCTTCATACGCATCAGCTCTATGTCCGTAGCTTGAGCAGCTTTAACTTTATCGATTAAAGTCGGTTCTACTCGTATATTTGATATCATCATGTGGGTACTTGGAGCCTTCATCTCTATCTCCATCCTTTGCAAGTCATACAAAATGGGCCTTTGTGTTAACAACATTGCACTCGTACCCGTATATGATCTTCTACTCAATGCGTCAGCTACTACGTTTGCTTTTCCAGGATGATATTGGATGGTATGATCGTAATCTTTCAACAGCTCGAGCCAACGTCGCTGCCGCATGTTGAGTTCCTTTTGGGTGAAGAAATATTTGAGGCTTTTATGATCTGTATAGATCTCCACTTTCTCCCCATACAGGTAGTGTCTCCAGATCTTCAACGCGAAAACGACTGCTGCCAACTCCAAATCATGAGTAGGATAATTCCTCTCATATTCTTTGAGTTGTCGTGAGGCATAGGCTATGACTTTCCCATGTTGCATGAGAACACATCCTAACCCTTTGCCTGAAGCATCGCTGTAGATAACAAATCCATCCGAACCAGATGGTATTGTCAGAACAGGTGCCGAAATGAGTCTCCTTTTGAGCTCTTGGAAACTCTTCTCGCATTCCTCGCTCCAACCGAATTTTGTATCCTTCCGAGTCAGCTAAGTTAACGGAGTAGCGATTCTAGAAAATCCTTCCACTAATCTCCTATAATAACCAGCTAAGCCCAGAAAGCTACGTACTTCGGTTACCGACTTTAGTTGCTCCCAACTTTGTATGGCTTCAATCTTCGCTGGGTCGACAGATACTCCATGTTTTGACACCACGTGCCCAAGGAATGCTACTTCCTCAAGCCAGAACTCGCATTTCTTCAGTTTGGCATATAGCTTGTTTTCACGAAGCCTTTGCAGTACCAGCTTCAAATGGCGCTCATGATCTTCACGACTTTTGGAATAGATGAGGATGTCATCAATAAAGACAACAACGAACTGATTTAAATATTCTTTGAATACACGGTTCATTATACCCATGAAAGCAGCAGGAGCATTAGTCAATCCAAAAGACATGACTAAGAATTCATAATGTCCGTACCGAGTTCTGAAGGCAGTCTTTGGAATATCCTCAGTTTTAATCTTCAGCTGATGATATCCAGAACGAAGATCGATCTTTGAAAAGAATTGTGCTCCTTGCAACTGGTCAAACAGGTCATCAATGCGAGGTAGCGGATACCTATTCTTGATGGTGACATGGTTTAATTCTCTATAGTCGATACAAAGTCGCATACTCCCGTCTTTCTTCTTTACGAATAAAACAGGAGCACCCCAAGGATATGTACTAGGACGAATAAAACCGATGTCCAACAACTCATGTAGTTGGACTTTTAACTCCTGAAGTTCAATAGGAGCCATTCGATATGGGGTTTTAGAAATGGGCTTTGTACCGGGTTCAAGGTCAATAAAGAATACAACTTCACGTTCTGGGGGTAGACCAAGAAGTTCTTCAGGAAATACATCGAAAAATTCTCTAACAATAGAAATATTATTTAAATCTGACTTGTCTTTGTTCAAATCCATAACATGGGCTAAGAAAGCTTGACATCCGTTTTTCAATAAACGAATAGCTTTGTGGCTTGATATGACAGTGACTGATTTTAGTGGTTTAGTAGTTTGAATTCGTATGATAGGTTGGTTAGGAATATGAAAACTAACAACCTTACGAAAATAATCAATTTTAGCATGATGAGTGGTTAACCAATCAATTCCTAAAATCACATCAAAAGCAAGTATCTTTAAAGAGATAAGATCAACAGGTAATGTGATAGTGCCAACTTGGATCATGCAAGATTTATAAACTGTAGATGTAACGAAGGTTTCACCCAACGGAGTTTCAACAGATAAGTCAAAGTCCAATTTTTCCGGAGTCAAGTTTAAACGTTGAGCACAAGCAGGAGAGATAAAAGAATGGGTAGAACCGGTATCTAGTAAAGTATAAACTTCGCAAGAATTCAAGATTAGCTTACCCGTGATCACCTCGTTCGGGTTTCTCGCGTTTTGGCCAGTCACGACAAACACTCTTCCAGGAACCGCTGATTTTGACTTATCCGGGACAGCTTTTGGAGTCACCATCCCCGCTGAACTTGGTTTTTCTACAGAACACTCTCGAGCTATATGACCCTCCTTTCAACAGTTATAACATACCTTGGATTGTTGTGGGCAGTTTGGGCTGATATGTCTCTCTTTTCCACATTTGTAACATACGACCGGTGGTCGTTCTCCTCCCCTAGAAACAGTTGATGTTTGTGCTGACGTCTTCACGTTATCATTGTTGTACCTTCTCTTCTTGAAATCTCCTCCCGAATCGCTCCTTTTATTATCACGACCACGATTACCACTAGAGTGGTTACCGCTTTTATCCGAATATTTTTCTCCCTGCTGGTTCTCATTGCTTCGATGACTGCCGCCACCGGTATGACCTTGGTTGTGATCCCTCGGTTGCACATACTCATTATCTCGCTCTAATAATTGAGCCATGTTTACAACATCTGAATATAAAAAAAATTTATGAGAGACAAGATATTGCCGAATCTCAGGTTTTAGACCTCTCAGAAACATCCTTGTCATTCGTTCCTCATTTTCGACCAAATGAGGTGCAAACTTAGATAACTCTGCAAACTTCGCCTCGTACTGGGACACCGTCATGTTGTTTTGTTCCAGTCTGATAAACTCCACCTCCTTCATATGACGAATACTTTCAGGAAAGTACTTGTCATTGAACAGTTTTTGAAATGTTTCCCAGGACATGTTGAGTGCGTCAGGCTGGGTACGCTTCACAGACTCCCACCAGTAGTCTGCCTCACCGCGGAACGTAAAGGTGGCGAATGGAACCTTCTGTTCCTCCGTGCATCCCAAGACATCGAATATCTTGGTAATTTGCTTGACCCACGTTTCCGCCATGATCGGATCTGGCTTTCCCTTAAATTCTGGTGGTCCCAATTCTTTGAACTGCTTGGCTGTGACAAACTGTGCGTTGTTATCATTTTTACCCGTATTCTGCACACGAGTCTCCCTCGTCTGATTTTGCATGAACTGCAAAAAGCTCCTAAACATTCCATCATTCATCGTTTGCTCGGTAACATTGTTTACAGGAGGAATATTACCTTCCTGTTGCACGTTCCCCTGGGTGGTAATCAAAGGTGTCTCCACTGTCTGATTTACTCTATTATTAACGTTCTCAGCTGCTACTCTTAAATACTGCCATAAATCAAGGGTTAATAGTCATGTCATATATTATCCCTATACTCTGACCAACCAAATAAACACCAAATAAACTTAGTCAGGTCATACTAGCGAAGGAATTCCCCGTCTCTCCCCTCCTAGTTCTTTCCTCACATCTCAGCCAGGGATCATATCCCTAAGCTCTGATAGCAACTGTGACTCCCCCAAAATAGGTATACAACACCCATTCTGAGTCGCCAAATACATGGTACAGAAAGCAAACTACAACTGCAATAATACAATTGTCGTGCAAAATACGACAACACATACTGTGAGTTTAAATACAAATATTGTCTTCTAGACAATATACACACTCAAATAAGTCCTCAATACAATTATTCAAACACTATTTTACAGAAATAGTGAGGATTGCTAAAATATCTTTCTAGAACCATCACTCCATACCCCAACTAGTTCCTGCTATGTTCTCACCTCCTGAGAAGAAAAATAGAACAAAAAAGAAAAGGGTGAGTTCAACTAGCCCAGTAAAGAATATTATGACTAAGATAATATACAACAAATTATCATTAGTATTCAACAGGGAAAAATCTGATAGAATATAATCGACGACAAGTTTTAGATTAACAACTGCAGCGGAAACAGCAAACCATTAGAAGAGTCAAGTAGAGAATGAATTCTACTATCTTCTAAGATTTAAAAGTCCATCATCAATATTTTATCCATGTAACATCAATTAATAATCATCTTTATCCAAATATTCATCTTTGCACTACAGGCCAAAGTTATTCATTTGTATCACCTGTCAGTCATGTTCATCTCAACACCTGTTCATCTTTGCACTACAGGCCAAAGATATTCATCAAGTAATCATACATCTTTGCACTACAGATCAAAGATATTCAGTAATATCATCATTTAGGACTGAGGATGATGAAAAATATCTTAAAGAGAACGAATCCAGTGAGACAGAAGGACAAATATTAGGGATTCGTATAACAGTTTATCCAAGATCAATAATACTTCATAATAATCAATTGTGAAGCAGAATTCAAAAATAAAAATCAAAACATGGATACAATCAAAGATAGTAACCATAATAGACATCTTGGACAAAAAGAAAAAATTTTATTTGTCGGTGAATAATATCGTATTCGTGAATAGTGCCGTATACGTGAATAGTAACATATACGTAAATAGTAATCCCGACACAAAAAGTTCCAAATTTGATAAAAAGTTCATATCAATATTTCAGCATAATGATACCTATTCTTGATGGTGACATGGTTCAATTCCCTATAGTCGATACAAAGTCGCATACTCCCTTCTTTCTTCTTTACGAATAAAACAGGAGCACCCCAAGGAGATGTACTAGGACGAATAAAATCGATGTTCAACAACTCCTGTAGTTGGACTTTTAACTCCTGAAGTTCAATTGGAGCCATTCGATATGGGGTTTTAGAAATGGGCTTTGTACCGGGTTCAAGGTCAATAAAGAATGCAACTTCACGTTCTGGGCGTAGACCAGGAAGTTTTTCAGGAAATACATCGGGAAATTCTCTAACAATAAAAATATTATTCAAATCTGACTTGTCTTTGTTCAAATCCATAACATGGACTAAGAAAGCTTGACATCCGTTTTTCAATAAACGAATAGCTTTGTGGCTTGATATGACAGTGACTGATTTTAGTGGTTTAGTAGTTTGAATTCGTATGACAGGTTGGTTAGGAATATGAAAACTAACAACCTTACGAAAATAATCAATTTTAGCATGATGAGTGGTTAACCAATCAATTTCTAAAATCACATCAAAAGCAAGTATCTTTAAAGAGATAAGATCAACAGGTAATGTGATAGTGCCAACTTGGATCATGCAAGATTTATAAACTGTAGATGTAACGAAGGTTTCACCCAACAGAGTTTCAACAGATAAGTCAAAGTCCAATTTCTCCGGAGTCAAGTTTAAACGTTGAGCACAAGCAGGAGAGATAAAAGAATGGGTAGAACCGGTATCTAGTAAAGTATAAACTTCACAAGAATTCAAGATTAGCTTACCCGTGATCACCTCGTTCGGGTTTCTCGTGTTTTGGCCAGTCACGACAAACGCTCTTCCAGGAACCGCTGATTTTGACTTATCCGGGACAGCTTTTGGAGTCACCATCCCCGCTGAACTTGGTTTTGCTACAGAACACTTTCGAGCTATATGACCCTCCTTTCCACAGTTATAACATACCTTGGATTGTTGTGGGCAGTTTGGGCTGATATGTCCCTCTTTCCCACATTTATAACATACGACCGGTGGTCGTTCTCCTCTCCTAGAAACAGTTGATGTTTGTGCTGACGTCTTCACGTTATCATTGTTGTACCTTCTCTTCTTGAAATCTCCTCCCGAATCGCTCCTTTTATTATCACGACCACGATTACCACCAGAGTGGTTACCGCTTTTGTCCGAATATTTTTTCCCTGCTGGTTTTCATTGCTTCGATGACTGCCGCCACCGGTATGACCCTGGTTGTGGTCCCTCGGTTGCACATACTCATTATCTCGCTCTAATAATTGAGCCCTGTTTACAACATCTGAATATAAAAAAAATTTATGAGAGACAAGATATTGCCGAATCTCAGGTTTTAGACCTCTCAGAAACATCCTTGTCATTCGTTCCTCATTTTCGACCAAATGAGGTGCAAACCTGGATAACTCTGCAAACTTCGCCTCGTACTGGGACACCGTCATGTTGTTTTGTTCCAGTCTGATAATCTCCACCTCCTTCATATGACGAATACTTTCAAAAAAGTACTTATCATTGAACAGTTTTTGAAATGTTTCCCAGGACATGTTGAGTGCGTCAGGCTGGGTACGCTTCACAGACTCCCACCAGTAGTCTGCCTCACCGCGGAACGTAAAGGTGGCGAATGGAACCTTCTGTTCCTCCGTGCATCCCAAGACATCGAATATCTTGGTAATTTGCTTGACCCACGTTTCCGCCATGATCGGATCCGGCTTTCCCTTAAATTCTGGTGGTCCCAATTCTTTGAACTGCTTGGCTGTGACAAACTGTGCGTTGTTATCATTTTCACCCGTATTCTGCACACGAGTCTCCCTCGTCTGATTTTGCATGAACTGCAAAAAGCTCCTAAACATTCCATCATTCATCGTTTGCTCGGTAACGTTGTTTACAGGAGGAATATTGCCTTCCTATTGCACGTTTCCCTGGGTGGTAATCAAATGTGTCTCCACTGTCTGATTTACTCCATTATTAACGTTCTCAGCTGCCATTCTTAAATACTGCCATAAAACAAGGGTTAATAGTCATGTCATATATTATCCCTATACTTTGACCAACCAAATAAACACCAAATAAACTTAGTCAGGTCATACTAGCGAAGGAATTTCCCGTCTCTCCCCTCCTAGTTCTTTCCTCACATCTCAGTCAGGGATCATATCCCTAAGCTCTGATACCAACTGTGACGCCTCCAAAATAGGTATACAACACCCATTCTGAGTCGCCAAATACATGGTACAGAAAGCAAACTACAACTTTAATAATACAATTGTCGTGCAAAATACGATAACACATACTGTGAGTTTAAATACAAATATTGTCTTCTAGATAATATACACACTCAAATAAGTCCTCAATACAATTATTCAAACACTATTTTACAGAAATAGTGAGGATTGCTAAAATATCTTTCTAGAACCATCACTCTATACCCCGACTAGTTCCTGCTATGTTCTCACCTCCTGAGAAGAAAAATAGAACAAAAAAAAAGGGTGAGTTCAACTAGCCCAGTAAAGAATATTATGACTAAGATAATATACAACAAATTATCATTAGTATTCAACAGGGAAAAATCTGATAGAATATAATCGACAACAAGTTTTAGATTAACAACTGCAGCGGAAACAGCAAACCATTAGAAGAGTCAAGTAGAGAATGAATTCTACTATCTTCTAAGATTTAAAAGTCCATCATCAATATTTTATCCATGTAACATCAATTAATAATCATCTTTATCCAAATATTCATCTTTGCACTACAGGCCAAAGTTATTCATTTGTATCACCTGTCAGTCATGTTCATCTCAACACCTGTTCATCTTTGCACTACAGGCCAAAGATATTCATCAAGTAATCATACATCTTTGCACTACAGAGCAAAGATATTCAGTAATATCATCATTTAGGACTGAGGATGATGAAAAATATCTTAAAGAGAACGAATCCAGTGAGACAGAAGGACAAATAGTAGGGATTCGTATAACAGTTTATCCAAGATCAATAATACTTCATAATAATCAATTGTGAAGAAGAATTCAAAAATAAAGATCAAAATATGGATACAATCAAAGATAGTAACCATAATAGACATCTTGGGCAAAAAGGAAAAATTTTATTTTTCGGTGAATAGTGCCGTATTCGTGAATAGTGCCGTATACGTGAATAGTAACATATACGTGAATAGTAACCCCGACACAAAAAGTTTCAAATTTGATAAAAAGCTCATATCAATATTTCAGCATAATGATATTGAAGAAAATAATATCATTAAGAAGAAAATAATATCCCTTACCTCAAAATATCAGTACTTCTGGTCGGAATATCGGTATAAAGCTGAAAGAAACTTGCTCTGATGAATAGAAACTCTCGAAGTATCTGAATACTCACAAAATATACTCAATAATCTAGAGAGAGAAAGAGAGAAAACTTGTTTCTGGTGTGATTTTCAATTCTAACTTAGCCCTCTATTTATAGGAAAATGTTAGCACGCCGAAGCAGACTTAACCTGCAACCTGATGGCTTTACCTGCTACTATTCTCACCCACCACATTTGAATAAAAATCTCATCACATTTCTTCACCAACCAAGAGTGGGGCCCACCAATTCTAGAATTTTCCACCAAAATGATTAACTCCAAAAATTCAACAATTTCTGAACCAATTATCTCGTAAAATTCATAATAAATCATACGTTCATTTTTAACGGTTCAAAATTTGTGGACATATACTCAACTTATATATGTATAACATATCCAAAAATTACCACGATCCAACGGTCGGATTAAAAATTATAACCCCCGCAAAATATCTCAAAAACCCTGATTTTTAATACCTCCATTCCGACAAAAATACTGATAAAAACCTCAACATTAACTCCTTCATTTTTAACCACAAAAATATATCCCTCATTTATATCCACATAAAATAAATATTTCCTTATTATATGAATCAATAATTAATTATTCACAAATAATATTACAGAATCACATTTATGACAACCAGGTCGTTCCCAGGAAAGAGGGGGCTTTCCAATAAGGATTTCTCCTTACTGGCGCGCAATTAGATGACCAAACCTCTCTTTAGACAGAACTTTCTAGACATTGCCAATAATGTTATCTAATAATATTATTCAAATAATATGAATTATTGATCTGATAGTGGAAAATACTGTGCAGCAACAATTATTGAAACAACAATAATATAAAATATCAACGCAGCAATTATTGAATTAATAAAATATTAAACAATAACTACTGTAACAACTATTGAGTAGTGCCTTCTTACGTAAGAATCAATAATTGGTGCAATACCGTGTGCTACTGTATTTTAACCACCGGGTATTCCAACAGTATTAACGGTAACAACTACGCCGTTGTTTATAAATAACTTATACTTGTCGTTTTCTTCATCCAATCGCTTTCCGTTATGGGGCCCACACAAGGCTGTGCCGTCGTATGAATATTCCCCGACAGCAATAATATTCCACGACCAAACGAATATTCCCCGACAAAATGAATATTTTATAACCACTTGCTTATTTTACAAAATTTGCACATTTCACCCATAACCAAAGTATTATATCAAATTAACCCCTTATTATTCACAATAATATTTAGAGAAAATTTGATTTTATTCATTAATAAGTTGGGGTCTTACAGGGTGCGTATCATAACATTATCGAACTTTTGGGCCGTGTTACAGGGCTAATGTAACCTTAGTAGTTGAGGCTGTGGATTAAAAGATATATGATACACATTGAAATCATTTTTGAATTGTTTTAGTTTTGAAAGTTTTTGTACTATTGTTATTGAACAAAAAGTTATTTAGAAAAAGTATTTTGCAAATTGTACTTGATTCGGCTAGATAGAGAGGATTGCTACTTACTGGGATTCATCGCTCACCCCCTTACATATTTTTACAGGTCCCATCGTTGAAAGTTGAGCCTTTATTTGATACGCTTGGAATAGCTGGAGTTTAGTTTTAGATATTTTTCTTTTGTTGATGGATTTTGATAAAACTCTTAGTTTCGAGGAGCTGCGTCTCCATTATTTGAATGTGGTATTTATTAGTATTTTATTTGGATTGATTTAAAATATATTTATTGTTGGATTTTTAAGTTGAGATTATTGTTAAGTTGTTTTGTTTGAGCTGCATGTGACGCCCCCAAAATAGGTATATAACACCCATTCTGAGTCGCCAAATACATGGTACAAAAAGCAAACTACAACTTCAATAATACAATTGTCGTGCAAAATAAGACAACACATACTGTGAGTTTAAATACAAATATTGTCTTCTAGACAATATCCACACTCAAATAAGTCCTCAATACAATTATTCAAACACTATTTTACAGAAATAGTGAGGACAGCTAAAACATCTTTCTAGAACCATCACTCTATACCCCGACTAGATCCTGCTATGTTCTCACCTCCTAAGAAGAAAAATGGAACAAAAAGGAAAAGGGTGAGCTCAACTAGCCCAGTAAAGAATATTATGACAAAGATAATATACAACAAGTTATCATTAGTATTCAACAGGGAAAAATCTGATAGAATATAATCGACAACAAGTTTTAGATCAACAACTGCAGCGGAAACAGCAAACCATTAGAAGAGTCAAGTAGAGAAAGAATTCTACTATCTTCTAAGATTTAAAAGTCCATCATCAATATTTTATCCCTGTAACATCAATTAATAATCATCTTTATCCAAATATTCATCTTTGCACTACAGGCCAAAGATATTCATTTGTATCACCGTCAGTCATGTTCATCTCAACACCTGTTCATCTTTGCACTACAGGCCAAAGATATTCATCAAGTAATCATACATCTTTGCACTACAGGCCAAAGATATTCAGTAATATCATCATTTAGGACTGAGGATGATGAAAAATATCTTAAAGAGAACGAATCCAGTGAGACAGAAGGACAAATAGTAGGGATTCGTATAACAGTTTATCCAAGATCAATAATACTTCATAATAATCAATTGTGAAGCAGAATTCAAAAATAAAGATCAAAACATGGATACAATCAAAGATAGTAACCATAATAGACATCTTGGACAAAAAGGGAAAATTTTATTTTTCGGTGAATAGTGCCGTATTCGTGAATAGTGCCGTATACGTGAATAGTAACGTATACGTGAATAGTAACCCCGACACAAAAAGTTCCAAATTTGATAAAAACTCATATCAATATTTCAGCATAATGATATTGAAGAAAATAATATCATTAAGAAGAAAATAATATCCCTTACCTCAAAATATCAGTACTTCTGGTCGGAATACCGGTATAAGGCTGAAAGAAACTTGCTCTGATGAATAGAAACTCTCAAAGTATCTAAATACTCACAAAATACACTCAATAATCTAGAGAGAGAAAGAGAGAAAACTTGTTTCTGGTGTGATTTTCAATTCTAACTTAGCCCTCTATTTATAGGAAAATGTTAGCACGCCGAAGCAGACTTAACCTGCAACCTGATGGCTTTACCTGCTACTATTCCCACCCACCACATTTGAATAAAAATCTCAGCACATTTCTTCACCAACCAAGAGTGGGGCCCACCAATTCTAGAATTTTCTACCAAAATGATAACTCCGAAAATTTAACAATTTCTGAACCAGTCATCTCGTAAAATTCGTAACAAATCATACGTTCATTTTTAACGGTTCAAAATTTGTGGACATATATTCAACTTATATATGTATAACATATCCAAAAATTACCACGATCCAACGGTCGGATTAAAAATTATAACCCCCGCAAAATATCTCAAAAACCCTGATTTTTAATACCTCCATTCCGACAAAAATACTGATAAAAACCTCAACATTAACTCCTTCATTTTTAACCACAAAAATATATCCCTCATTTATATCCACATAAAATAAATATTTCCTTATCATATGAATCAATAATTAATTATTCACAAATAATATTACAGAATCACATTTATGACAACCAGGCCGTTCCCAGGAAAGAGGGGGCTTTCCAATAAGGATTTCTCCTTACTGGCGCGCAATTAGATGACCAAACCTCTCCTTAGACAGAACTTTCTAGACATTACCAATAATGTTATCTAATAATATTATTCAAATAATATGAATTATTGATCTGATAATGAAAATACTGTGCAGCAACAATTATTGAAACAACAATAATATAAAATATCAACGCAGCAATTATTGAATTAATAAAATATTGAACAATAACTACTGTAACAATTATTGAGTAGTGCCTTCTTACGTAAGAATCAATAATTGGTGCAATACCGTGTGCTACTGTATTTTAACCACCGGGTATTCCAACAGTATTAACGGTAACAACTACGCCGTTATTTATAAACAACTTATACTTGTCGTTTTCTTCATCCAATCGCTTTCCGTTATGGGGCCCACACAAGGCTGCGCCGTCGTACGAATATTCCCCGACAGCAAGAATATTTCACGACCAAACGAATATTCCCCGACAAAATGAATATTTTATAACCACTTGCTTATTTTGCAAAATTTGCACATTTCACCCATAACCAAAGTATTATATCAAATTAACCCCTTATTATTCACAATAATATTTAGAGAAAATTTGATTTTATTCATTAATAAGTTGGGGTCTTACAACCTCCCCTCCTTATGAAATTTCGTCCTCGAAATTGACGTACGTACCTGATATTTCAAAAAGGTGAGGATACCTCGCTTTCATTTCTGATTCCAACTCCCAGGTCATTTCTTCAATAGCATGGTTTCTCCACAAAACCTTAACTTGTGGTATAACCTTCGTGCGTAGGACATGCTCTTTCCTATCCAAGATCTTAACAGGTACCTCCTCGTACGTTAAATCTTCAGCTATCTCGTCTGGTTCTAACTCAATAATGTGGTTCGGGTCTTTAACATATTTACGAAGCATAGATATGTGAAAAACATTATGAACACGAGACATGCTTGGAGGTAATGCGAGTCTATATGCCACATTTCCTATTCGCTCAAGAATCTCAAATGGACCAACAAATCTTGGATTGAGCTTTCCTCTCTTCCCAAATCTTGTAACTCCCTTCCATGGTGCAACACGTAACAATACATGATCCCCAATATTAAATTCCACGTCCTTCCGATGAAGATCCGCATAACTCTTTTGTCGATCCTGTGCCGTTTGTATACGTTGTCGAATCGTTTGGATCTTCTCTGTAGTAATGCGTACCAACTCTGGTCCCAACAATGTTGCTTCACCCACCTCGTCCCAGCATACTGGAGAACGACATTTTCTTCCATACAACGCCTCGAATGGAGCCACACCTATGCTCGCCTGATAACTGTTGTTGTAGGAGAATTCCACCAATGGTAGGTACTTATCCCAACTCCCTTTGAGATCTAGGACACAAAGTCTTAATAGATCTTCAAGAGTTTGAATAGTCCTCTCTGATTGTCCGTCCGTTTGAGGATGGTATGCCGAACTGAATCGTAAATCCGTGCCCATAGCTTTCTGCAAGCTAACCCAAAATCGTGAAGTGAATCTTGGGTCACGATCCGAAACTATGGATACTGGCATGCCATGCAATCTCACAATCTCGTTCACGTACATACTAGCAAGACGTTCAAGGGAATAAGTCTCACGTATAGGTAAGAAATGGGCAGACTTGGTTAATCTATCAACAATGACCCAAATCGCATCTATACCTTGAGAAACCTTGGAAAGACCTGTAACGAAATCCATGGTAATGTGTTCCCACTTCCATTTCGGGATCTCAAGTGGTTGCAATAGACCCTTTGTCACTTGATGCTCCGCCTTTACACGTTGACAAGTTAAACACCTCGAGATAAACTCCGCGATCTCTCTTTTCATATTGCTCCACCAAAATGTATGTCGAAGATCGTTACTCTCAGGATGGATTGCAAACGGTGTGTTATGTGCCTCCATCATTATTCTATGCTTCAAGTCAAAATTGTTAGGAACACAAAGTCTGGAGTTGACTCGAAGTATTCCTTCTTCATCGATTCTTGCTTCTGGAATATCACCTTCTTGCACTTTCTTCTTCATACGCATCAGCTCTATGTCCGTAGCTTGAGCAGCTTTAAATTTATCGATTAAAGTCGGTTCTACTCGTATATTTGATATCATCATGTGGGTACTTGGAGCATTCATCTCTATCTCCATCATTTGCAAGTCATACAAAATGGGCCTTTGTGTTAACAACATTGCACTCGTACCCGTATATGATCTTCTACTCAATGCGTCAGCTACTACGTTTGCTTTTCCAGGATGATATTGGATGGTATGATCGTAATCTTTCAACAGCTCGAGCCAACGTCGCTGCAGCATGTTGAGTTCCTTTTGGATGAAGAAATATTTGAGGCTTTTATGATCTGTATAGATCTCCACTTTCTCCCCATACAGGTAGTGTCTCCAGATCTTCAACGCGAAAACGACTGCTGCCAACTCCAAATCATGAGTAGGATAATTCCTCTCATATTCTTTGAGTTGTCGTGAGGCATAGGCTATGACTTTCCCATGTTGCATGAGAACACATCCTAACCCTTTGCCTGAAGCATCGCTGTAGATAACAAATCCATCCGAACCAGATGGTATTGTCAGAACAGGTGCCGAAATGAGTCTCCTCTTGAGTTCTTGGAAACTCTTCTCGCATTCCTCACTCCATACGAATTTTGTATCCTTCCGAGTCAGCTGAGTTAACGGAGTAGCGATTCGAGAAAATCCTTCCACAAATCTCCGATAATAACCAGCTAAGCCCAGAAAGCTACGTACTTCGGTTACCGACTTCGGTTGCTCCCAACTTTGTATGGCTTCAATCTTCGCCGGGTCGACAGATACTCCATGTTTTGACACCACGTGCCCAAGGAATGCTACTTCCTCAAGCCAGAACTCGCATTTCTTCAGTTTGGCATATAGCTTGTTTTCACGAAGCCTTTGCAGTACCAGCTTCAAATGGCGCTCATGATCTTCACGGCTTTTGGAATAGATGAGGATGTCATCAATAAAGACAACAACGAACTGATCCAAATATTCTTTGAATACACGGTTCATCATATCCATGAAAGCAGCAGGAGCATTAGTCAATCCAAAAGACATGACTAAGAATTCATAATGCCCGTACCGAGTTCTGAAGGCAGTCTTTGGAATATCCTCAGTTTTAATCTTCAGCTGATGATATCCAGAACGAAGATCGATCTTTGAAAAGAATTGTGCTCCTTGCAACTGGTCAAACAGGTCATCAATGCGAGGTAGCGGATACCTATTCTTGATGGTGACATGGTTCAATTCTCGATAGTCGATACAAAGTCGCATACTCCCGTCTTTCTTCTTTACGAATAAAACAGGAGCACCCCAAGGAGATGTACTAGGACGAATAAAACCGATGTCCAACAACTCCTGTAGTTGGACTTTTAACTCCTGAAGTTCAATAGGAGCCATTCGATATGGGGTTTTAGAAATGGGCTTTGTACCGGGTTCAAGGTCAATAAAGAATTCAACTTCACGTTCTGGGGGTAGACCAAGAAGTTCTTCAGGAAATACATCGAAAAATTCTCTAACAATAGAAATATTATTCAAATCTGACTTGTCTTTGTTCAAATCCATAACATGGGCTAAGAAAGCTTGACATCCGTTTTTCAATAAACGAATAGCTTTGTGGCTTGATATGACAGTGACTGATTTTAGTGGTTTAGTAGTTTGAATTCGTATGACAGGTTGGTTAGGAATATGAAAACTAACAACCTTACGAAAACAATCAATTTTAGCATGATGAGTGGTTAACCAATCAATTCCTAAAATCACATCAAAAGCAAGTATCTTTAAAGAGATAAGATCAACAGGTAATGTGATAGTGCCAACTTGGATCATGCAAGATTTATAAACTGTAGATGTAACGAAGGTTTCACCCAACGGAGTTTCAACAGATAAGTAAAGTCCAATTTTCCGGAGTCAAGTTTAAACGTTGAGCACAAGCAGGAGAGATAAAAGAATGGGTAGAACCGGTATCTAGTAAAGTATAAACTTCGCAAGAATTCAAGATTAGCTTACCCGTGATCACCTCGTTCGGGTTTCTCGCGTTTTGGCCAGTCACGACAAACGCTCTTCCAGGAACCGCTGATTTTGACTTATCCGGGACAGCTTTTGGAGTCACCATCCCCGCTGAACTTGGTTTTTCTACAGAACACTCTCGAGCTATATGACCCTCCTTTCCACAGTTATAACATACCTTGGATTGTTGTGGGCAGTTTGGGCTGATATGTCCCTCTTTCCCACATTTGTAACATACGACCGGTGGTCGTTCTCCTCCCCTAGAAACAGTTGATGTTTGTGCTGACGTCTTCACGTTATCATTGTTGTACCTTCTCTTCTTGAAATCTCCTCCCGACTCGCTCCTTTTATAATCACGACCACAATTACCACCAGAGTGGTTACCGCTTTTGTCCGAATATTTTTCTCCCTGCTGGTTTTCATTGCTTCGATGACTGCCGCCACCGGTATGACCCTGGTTGTGGTCCCTCGGTTGCACATACTCATTATCTCGCTCTAATAATTGAGCCCTGTTTACAACATCTGAATATAAAAAAAATTTATGAGAGATAAGATATTGCCGAATCTCAGGTTTTAGACCTCTCAGAAACATCCTTGTCATTCGTTCCTCATTTTCGACCAAATGAGGTGCAAACCTGGATAACTCTGCAAACTTCGCCTCGTACTGGGACACCGTCATGTTGTTTTGTTCCAGTCTGATAAACTCCACCTCCTTCATATGACGAATACTTTCAGGAAAGTACTTGTCATTGAACAGTTTTTGAAATGTTTCCCAGGACATGTTGAGTGCGTCAGGCTGGGTACGCTTCACAGACTCCCACCAGTAGTCTGCCTCACCGCGGAACATAAAGGTGGCGAATGGAACGTTCTGTTCCTCCGTGCATCCCAAGACATCGAATATCTTGGTAATTTGCTTGACCCACGTTTCCGCCATGATCGGATCCGGCTTTCCCTTAAATTCTGGTGGTCCCAATTCTTTGAACTGCTTGGCTGTGACAAACCGCGCGTTGTTATCATTTTTACCCGTATTCTGCACACGAGTCTCCCTCGTCTGATTTTGCATGAACTGCAAAAAGCTCCTAAACATTCTATCATTCATCGTTTGCTCGGTAACGTTGTTTACAGGAGGAATATTGCCTTCCTGTTGCACGTTCCCCTGGGTGGTGATCAAAGGTGTCTCCACGGTCTGATTTACTCCATTATTAACGTTCTCAGCTGCCATTCTTAAATACTGCCATAAAACAAGGGTTAATAGTCATGTCATATATTATCCCTATACTCTGACCGACCAAATAAACACCAAATAAACTTAGTCAGGTCATACTAGCGAAGGAATTCCCCGTCTCTCCCCTCCTAGTTCTTGTCTCACATCTCAGCCAGGGATCATATCCCTAAGCTCTGATACCAACTGTGACTCCCCCAAAATAGGTATACAACACCCATTCTGAGTCGCCAAATACATGGTACAGAAAGCAAACTACAACTTCAATAATACAATTGTCGTGCAAAATACGACAACACATACTGTGAGTTTAAATACAAATATTGTCTTCTAGACAATATCCACACTCAAATAAGTCCTCAATACAATTATTCAAACACTATTTTACAGAAATAGTGAGGATTGCTAAAACATCTTTCTAGAACCATCACTCCATACCCCGACTAGATCCTGCTATGTTCTCACCTCCTGAGAAGAAAAATAGAACAAAAAGAAAAGGGTGAGCTCAACTAGCCCAGTAAAGAATATTATGACTAAGATAATATACAACAAATTATCATTAGTATTCAACAGGGAAAAATCTGATAGAATATAATCGACAACAAGTTTTAGATCAACAACTGCAGCGGAAACAGCAAACCATTAGAAGAGTCAAGTAGAGAATGAATTCTACTATCTTCTAAGATTTAAAAGTCCATCATCAATATTTTATCCATGTAACATCAATTAATAATCATCTTTATCCAAATATTCATCTTTGCACTACAGGCCAAAGATATTCATTTGTATCACCTGTCAGTCATGTTCATCTCAACACCTGTTCATCTTTGCACTACAGGCCAAAGATATTCATCAAGTAATCATACATCTTTGCACTACAGATCAAAGATATTCAGTAATATCATCATTTAGGACTGAGGATGATGAAAAATATCTTAAAGAGAACGAATCCAGTGAGACAGAAGGACAAATATTAGGGATTCGTATAACAGTTTATCCAAGATCAATAATACTTCATAATAATCAATTGTGAAGCAGAATTCAAAAATAAAAATCAAAACATGGATACAATCAAAGATAGTAACCATAATAGACATCTTGGACAAAAAGAAAAAATTTTATTTGTCGGTGAATAATATCGTATTCGTGAATAGTGCCGTATACGTGAATAGTAACATATACGTAAATAGTAATCCCGACACAAAAAGTTCAAATTTGATAAAAAGTTCATATCAATATTTCAGCATAATGATATTGAAGAAAATAATATCATTAAGAAGAAAATAATATCCCTTACCTCAAAATATCAGTACTTCTGGTCGGAATATCGGTATAAAGCTGAAAGAAACTTGCTCTGATGAATAGAAACTCTCAAAGTATCTAAATTCTCACAAAATACACTCAATAATCTAGAGAGAGAAAGAGAGAAAACTTGTTTCTGGTGTGATTTTCAATTCTAACTTAGCCCTCTATTTATAGAAAAATGTTAGCACGCCGAAGCAGACTTAACCTGCAACCTGATGGCTTTACCTGCTACTATTCACACCCACCACATTTGAATAAAAATCTCACCATATTTCTTCACCAACCAAGAGTGGGGCCCACCAATTCTAGAATTTTCCACCAAAATGATTAACTCCGAAAATTTAACAATTTCTGAACCAGTCATCTCGTAAAATTCATAATAAATCATACGTTCATTTGTAACGGTTCAAAATTTGTGGACATATACTCAACTTATATATGTATAACATATCCAAAAATTACCACGATCCAACGGTCGGATTAAAAATTATAACCCCCGCAAAATATCTCAAAAACCCTGATTTTTAATACCTCCATTCCGACAAAAATACTGATAAAAACCTCAACATTAACTCCTTCATTTTTAACCACAAAAATATATCCCTCATTTATATCCACATAAAATAAATATTTCCTTATCATATGAATCAATAATTAATTATTCACAAATAATATTACAGAATCACATTTATGACAACCAGGTCGTTTCCAGGAAAGAGGGGGCTTTCCAATAAGGATTTCTCTTTACTGGCGCGTAATTAGATGACCAAACCTCTCCTTAGACAGAACTTTCTAGACATTGCCAATAATGTTATCTAATAATATTATTCAAATAATATGAATTATTGATCTGATAATGAAAAATACTGTGCAGCAACAATTATTGAAATAGCAATAATATAAAATATCAACGCAGCAATTATTGAATTAATAAAATATTGAACAATAACTACTGTAACAACTATTGAGTAGTGCCTTCTTACGTAAGAATCAATAATTGGTGCAATACCGTGTATTACTGTATTTTAACCACCGGGTATTCCAACAGTATTAACGGTAACAACTACGCCGTTGTTTATAAACAACTTATACTTGTCGTTTTCTTCATTCAATCGCTTTCCGTTATGGGGCCCACACAAGGCTGCGCCGTCGTACGAATATTCCCCGACAACAAGAATATTCCCCGACAAAATGAATATTTTATAACCACTTGCTTATTTTGTAAAATTTGTACATTTCACCCATAACCAAAGTATTATATCAAATTAACCTCTTATTATTCACAATAATATTTAGAGAAAATTTGATTTTATTCATTAATAAGTTGGGGTCTTACACTGCGTGTTATTGATATTGTTGCCTTGCGGGCCTATGGGCTTGCGGCGTATAGCACTTTCGGCCTATATCGGGTTCGGGGTGTTACATCATCCCTCAAGGTATCCTTCACAAAAGCCTAATAACAATCACATCCCTTAGCAATTCTTTTGCTCGCCTTCAAAGCTGATATCTATTTTACAACACCATTCGACTTGGAACACTAAAACTCGAATTCTGGAGCCTCTAAAGTTCTAAAAATAATCTTCCTCGCCTGACAATCAATAGTGGCTCGATGCTGCTCAACCAATCTATAGCCAAGGTGATATCGAAATCATGCATTACAATCAGAAGTAAGTTAGATGTGCACACCCTCCTCCTTAACTTTAAAGAACACTTGTAAAATTACTCAAAAATAATCACAGAATTCACCATCGGAATATCAATAGATAAATGAGGATCTAATATATGTAGTTTTATTAATTCTTAAAACTCCTGTACATTAATACAAAGTCACTATTCTATCATGTGTTTTTTAATACTGATTTTGATATTAACATTACACAAACACAAAATTAATCAATAATATTTTCTCTGAGACAGATGGAGTATATTTAATTTATTGCCATATATATATATTTAAATACTACATAAAGAATGCAAAAAAAAAAAAATTTGCCTTGAAATGTTTCACATCAAATACATTAAAAGTCTCAGCTCAATGACTTTGACCAAATCAAGCCTTTTAGATATAATATATGGTATTTACCAAAATCTTTATCAGAAAATTATAGTTCTTACTACATACTACTACTTAGACAAAGTAGATATATATCCTATTCTTCTCTTCCAATTATGGAAGACAATAGGTAGTTGAGAACCATGCGTGGCTTGTATATTCTCGTGGACGATTTAATTAAAGCGACCAGAGAGTTGACTTTTACTAAATACCACCAAAGACCGGCACTCCAACTATATAAATTAAAGTTAACGACTAAATAGAATTCGACAACTCAAGGTCATTTAGACTTGACTAATTGAAGGTATTATTACTAACTGAAACTATTATTGTTACTAATTTAATTCTTTATATATATATATATATATATATATATATATATATATATATATGAGAGTAGATATGATAATTTGGTTTATAAATTTATGGGTCAACCTATATTAATTAGAACCATTTGAGTTAATTAACTACTTTAAATTTTTTGAGTTGATTAAAGTTTAAACCTATATTTTTCAAATGAAAAAAAGGTCCAAATCAGTTAACTAATTTTGACCCATTTTTATTTTTATTGACCCATTTTTATTTTTATGCATCATCACCGTCTTCACAGCAAGAGGCGCCATGCTTAATTTACTTGCACACAGATTTGGAAATGGTAGAACAATACGGAGACAGACAGAGATAAAGAAAGAGCACACATACCTCATGTGAGGAGGATCATAGGATTATATATATATATATATATATATATATATATATATATATATATAAACTATTGACAAATCCTAAACAAATTTTTGACTTTGTTGAATACAGAGAAAATAAAAAATATTTTAGCTTGAAAAAACAAAAATTTGATCAAATTTCCATATTTAGTGCAAAATTATAAGCATATTGGTTTTGACTTTTGAGCCTCAAAACTTTGTTTTCATTCTTTCTATTTGAGAGAGACAGATTTTAGAGAGAGAAAATTTAATCAGATTTTAGAGAGAGAAAATTTAATCACATTTTAGAGAGGAAAATGTTACAGATTTGAGAGAGAAAGTTTAAAGAACATTAGAGATATAGTATCTAAAAATTTTGAGAGAGAAAATCTAAAAATTTTAGATGGACTGTATAAAAAAATTTAGAGAGAGAAAGAATGTATAAAACATTAGAGATAGAATGAGAAGGAATATAAAAATTAAATATCATAAATAATTTATTTAATTGAACCATAATAACTATAAGCTTGAAATTTAAAATATGGGTTGACTTATTTTTGGCCCATAATATATGGTTCCAACTCACATAACCCATAGATAACGTGATTTTAGTTCTTTGTAAATCAAAACCAAAACCAACTATACGTACTATTATTTGTAGCTTAATTTTTTATATACAGATAGATTTTTTCTATATATTTCGATGTGAAATTAAGATGTTACAAATACTTATAAAAATTCATTCACACGTTCTTTTATATTGCCTACAAAATGACCAAAACTCATCCTAATTAACAGAAGCAATAAGGCAGCAATATGGCTTCAAGCAACATTGGATTCCTAGTTGTTGTTCAAGTTTTTGGTATGTGTTCTTAGTGCTCTATTTCTATACATATTTGCATATATAGTTGATGATAATTATGTTATAAACTTATAGCATACATGTCTTAAAACAAATTATTCTCCGTCCAACAAAAAATCCGTCAACGAGATATGAGATTATCATGCATGGTCTGTGTATTTGCAGGAATGGTTTTGTCGTTATGCAATTGGAGATATACTAAAAAAATTTGCCCGGTTGATGTAAGAGAGGATCCGGTTGAGGATATAAATCTCAGATCGGACAATTAATGAAGCTTTCTGATCATAGTGTATATTACTTTTTTCTCCATATTGTGTATATGACTTTTTATGCATAATTTGTGCGCAGAGACCTACCCTTACTCTTCTTAAATGTGTTTAAATTTAATATTTGTGTTAAAATTATGACACATAATTAAAATAAAAAATAATTTAGTCCACCATAAATACTTCATTAGTGATATTTCATAATATTAACATGCTCGTGTGTTACTGACATTGTATTGAACTTTAAATCTTCTCAAACTATGGCACGAGAATTAAGATGTTTATCAAAATTAAATTTTAAAATATTTTTAATATAATTAGAAATATACATTTGAATATTTGAAATATTTAAATACATAATATTTGAATATGATCTTGAAATAGGATCTCGGAATAATTAGAAAAAATATGATTGTGAAATGTCTTAAAATCTTTGTCGCAACATTGAAAAAATTGAAAATTATGTGAAAAAAATTAAGGAAATATTAGGTAAGATAAAAAAAGTTTGCATTCAAATTTTATAATATTTTCAAGTAGCATTCAAAATTTAACGAGGTCAACAAAAGTTGATATAGTTGTAAACAAATTTAGCTGTTACGAATAAGTTTAATTTGACTCGTTTAAACTAGATTCAAGTTCGTTTAACACTTGAGCTGAGTTGGAAAAAAGTGTCATAACCCGGATTTCACAAAAATATTAAAATAAAAATTTAATAAAATACCTTTTCAAACTATATCAAAGAGTTGTGATTAAATGTCATCATATGAAATATGTGGAGTTATTGATATTATGAAATTATTTCAAACATGAATAATATGATATCCGAGAATATTGAACGGTGCATATTTGTGAATAAAATAAATTTTATTATAAAAATATGTTTTATGATAGTTAAATATCGTTATATATGTGCTATGTGAAATCATTAAGTGATGAAATTGAAAAATAAAAATATAAGAAAGAGGTTAACTTATAATAGTTAATCATTTTACAGAAAATATAAATGAAATATTAAGTAATTTAATAGTTAAATAATTAAATAACCAATTATTTAACTATATAGAAAGGAGATTAGATTGATGTGAATGTTTTTTTTTGTATTATAATTATCTCAAGTGAATTACTTGATATGTATATATGGTATTTAGTAATTAAAGTGTTTAATTACAAATTATGGAAAGAAACAAGGAAATTGAATTATAAATTTTGAATGGGTTATTTAATTGATTATTTAGATAATATAGGTAATGTATAATGTACTGTATCTGTAGAGTATATATTGTTAGTAAAACTGAATGGAAACTATATATATATATATATATATATATATATATATATATATATATATATATATATATATATTAACTTATCTTTGAACTGTAAAAATAAATTTGTCAAGGCTAGTACTTGATACTATGTTTTTAAGACAATTATGCACTCCGTATGGTACTCAGAGTTGATATCACTTATCTCCTAGGATACAATGACAACATATACTATAATAGCACTCCAAATAGTATATTCAATGAACCAAATTTATAATGCTTAGAACTTTCTCGCTCTAAAATGAACTATGAAATGAATACTAGAAACTTGACTGATAATACTTGAATGCTTGAATTAAATGATCGAAGTGGCTGCACCCCCCCCCCCCATCTATTTATAGGAGGGGTTAATGACTGATCAGAGGGAGACAACCCCTTGAAAAGGCACTGTTTTAGCCAAAACGATGTAATTTTAAGGCTTAACAGAAAGAGTGCGTCCGTTCGGACAAAAAATGACGTAGTTTTAGGCTTAGCAGAACAAAAAGCGACGTAGTTTAAGGCTTAACAAAACAAGGCGCGCCCGTTCAGGCAAAAACGACGTAATTTTGGAGCGTCTGTTCAGGCAGATAGTCTTTTCCAAAACGACGCATTTTAGACGCGTCTGTTCGGCAGGTAACACTTCCCAAAATGACATAGTATAATAATAAATACTGTTAGTATGACGCCCCCAAAATTAGGTATACATCACCCATCTTGGGTCGTCAGATGCATGATACTGAATACAAATACATCTTAATAATACAACTGTCGTGTACAATACGACAAAACATAAACTGTGAGTTTGAATACAAATATTATCTACTAGAGAGTATACAAACTCAAAAGATGTCCTCATTACAATTATTGTCACACTATTTAACAGAATAGTGAGGACTACTAATACTATCATCTGGTCCATCACTCCGTTCCCCGACTCGTCCCGGCTATATTCTCATTTCCTGAAGAGAACAGTGAAAGAAAGGGCGAGCTCAACTAGCCCAGTAAGAAATATTATGACTAAGATAATGCATAATAAATTATCATTAGTCTCCAACAATGTTAAACTGATAAAATATAATAGACATCAAGTTTAACTGCAGCGGAACAAGCAATCCATTAAAAGAGTCAATTAAAAAATAAAATATACTATCTTTTATGATTTAAAAGAGTTTTTCATCACTGTTATCGCTGGGACTCAGCTTAAATAAAATAATTCACATCATCGAATCACCCCTGCACTACGGCCAATGATATTCTTTAGTATCACGACCACAATTATCCATGCACTACTAGCCAAGAATATTTGTGTATTCATTAATGGTCATGATCATGCCAACAACTATCCATCAATGCACTACGGGCCAATGAGGACTTTTACCACATCATTTGTAACATTACGGTCATGATTATACCGAATAATCCCTGATCATAATCATACCAAGTCCATCTATGCACTACAGGCCACAGATGACTTTCAAGATTTTATAAACATGAGGATGATGACAATGATATAAGAATTCAATAAAACAAGTTCAAGAATTACTTTACCCAAGAATTAACAACGTCCGAATTGTCAACATGATACTGCTTTGTGGAGTAAAATTCAAGAATGCTTAGAAGAATATTTTCATGAAAAGATACTGGATGAAACGCAATTATCAAGGATATTCCACAAATTTCATAGAGTATAGAAGTCAAAACTTAACCAACTGAGTATAATAAAGAATGGAATAACAAAAAAAATCACCATGCATGCGATAGACCGCACAGATAGGTTATTCCAACAGAATAATAAATAATGGAACCAGGTCCAGCGTAAAACGCACAGATAGGATATTCCAACAGAATAATAGAAGAATGTCACCAAGTATAGGGTAGACCGCGTATACAGGTTATTCTAACAGAATAAGAAATGGAATAACAACAGTTCTCTTCATGAATAAGAAAGAATAACACCCCTTACCGTAAAATAAACTGAATATAAGAGTAGGGAAGGAGCATGATACTTTTCTATAGCTTCTCTATAATTTCTCTCTCTAGAGTTTCAGTAAATTCGTAAGAAAATAATGAAGGAATGAGCTTCTATTTATAGGAAAATAGAATGCATAGTAACTAATCCATGAACGGTCCAGATTGATTTACTTTAATATGACGGTTCATAATTAAAGAAAAATCTTTATATAATATATATATATATATATATATATATATATATATACACACACACACACACACACACACACACACATATAAGCACATGGTGCTTTGAAAATAATACTCCTCCATTCCTCAAAAGTCAATATATCAAATATATATAGTACCAATAATATTACTCCTCTCGTATCCATTAAATTCTTCCCCCCCCCCATCAATTCATGTGACAATTTGTCTTCCACCCAAGACTTTGTCATACACACGGGTCCCACTTGTGGGCCCCCACCTTTTATTATATAAATAATTTTCTACCGATTATTTTGAAAAACTGGTAAATGGGGATCCATAAAATAAATAAAACTGAGTGACTTCTCACGTAAGTATTAATAATCAATATCGTGTGTTACTATGCAACCACGCGTATTACTGTACTTTTACTACCGAGTAGTTCAACAGTATCAACGGTAAAACTTCTGCCGTTATTTTTATGAAAATATTTTTGTCGTTTTCTCAATCCGACAATAATTCTGTTATGGAGTCCACCAATAATTGTGCCGTCGTACGAATATTTCCTGTTTAAAACGAATATTCCCCTACCAATCGAATATTATATAACAACTTGCGTACTTTACAAAATTTATAAATATTACCCACAACTATAATATTATATCAATTTCACTCCATAATATTTAAAAATAATATTTATAAAAAATTCATCTTTATTCAAAAAGTTGGGGTTTTACAATCTCCACTTCTTATGAAATTTCGCCCTCGAAATTAGGGTACGTACCAGGTATATCGAAGAGGTAAGGATACCTTGATTTCATTTCAGATTCTAACTCCCAAGTCATTTTATCAACATCGTGGTTTCTCCACAAAACTTTGACTTGAGGTATAACCTTGGTGCGTAGAATATGTTCCTTCTTATCCAAGATTTGAACAGGAACCTCTTCATACGTCAAATATTCTGCTATTTCGTCCGGTTCTAACTCAATAATGTGATTCGAGTCTTCCACATATTTACGTAGCATGGATATGTGAAAAATATTATGAACACGAGACATACTTGGCGGTAAAGCGAGTCTATAGACCACAGTTCCTACTCGATCGAGGATTAAAAATGGGCCGATGAATCGAGGATTGAGCTTTCCTTTCTTTCCAAATCTCGTAACTCCTTTCCATGGAGCAACACGTAACAACACATGATCTCCTATATCAATTCCACGTCCTTTCGATGAAGATCAACATAACTTTTTTGTCGATCTTGTGAGGTTTTTATACGTTGCCGGATCGTTTAAATCTTTTCTGTAGTCATACGTACCAACTCCGGTCCCAACAACGTTGCTTCACCCACCTCATCCCAATATACTGGAGAACGACATTTTCTTCCATACAACGCTTCGAATGGAGCCATGCCAATACTTGCTTGATAACTGTTGTTGTAGGAAAACTCCACCAATGGTAAGAACTTGTCCCAACTTCCCTTGAAATCAAGGACACAGAGCCTTAATAGATCTTCAAGAGTTTGAATAGTCCTCTCTGATAGTCCGTCCGTCTGAGGATGATATGCCGAGCTAAATCGTAAATCTGTGCCCATAGCTTTCTGCAAACTAATCCAAAATCGTGAAGTGAATCTTGGGTCTCGATTAGAAACTATGGATACTGGCATACCATGCAGTCTTACAATCTCGTTTATGTACATACGAGCAAGACGTTCAAGTGTATAAGTTTCTCGTATTGGTAAGAAGTGAGCAGACTTGGTCAATCTATCAACAATGACCCAAATTGCATCTATGCCTTGAGAAACTTTGGGAAGACCGGTAACGAAATCCATGGTAATGTGCTCCCACTTTCATTCTGGAATTTCAAGTGGTTGCAATGGACCTTTTGGTACTTGATGCTCCGCCTTGACTCGTTGACACGTTAGACACCTTGAGATAAACATCGCTATCTCTCTCTTCATATTGCCCCACCAAAATGTATGTCGAATATCATTATACATTTTGGTACTCCCAGGATGGATTGCAAATGGTGTGTTGTGCGCCTCCATCATGATTTTATACTTTAACTCAAGATCGTTAGGAACACAAAGTCTGGAGTTGACTCGAAGTATTCCTTCATCATCGATTCTTGCTTCCAGCATAGCACCTTCTTGCACTTTCTTCCCCATACGCATCAGCTCCAGGTCTGTAATTTGAGCAGATTTAACTTTATCAATTAAAGTCGATTCTACTCGTATATTCGCCATCATCACGTGGGTCACTGGAGTCTTTATCTCTATCTCCACCATTTGCAAGTTATACGAAATGAGTCTTTATGTTAACAACATCGCACTCGTAAACGCATACGATCTTCTACTCAACACGTCAGCTACCACGTTTGCTTTTCCATGATTATATTAAATGGTACGATCGTAATCTTCAACAGCTCGAGCCAATGTCTTTGGCGCATGATACGTTCGTTTTAAGTAAAGAAATATTTGAGGGTTTAAGAAATGGGTTTTGTACTGGGGTCAATACAAAATTCTATTTCACGCTCTAGAGGTAAGAAGTCTTCAAGAATACGTCGAAAAATTTATTAACAATAGAAATATCATTCAAAATTGTGACTCTCATCCAAGACTTGGATAACACGTCACATTGATACCTATCAACTTGCCATCGTCATTCACGATGTTGCCTACAGAAAGTCTGGCTTCGGTGCATTATACACAAGAAAGTCACCAACGAAAGGATCGGGCCTCTTTATTTATGGCTTGATATGACAATGATTGACTTTAGTGGTTTGGTTGCTTGAATTCGCATAACAGATTGGTTAGGAATATGAAAGCTAACAACCTTACGAAAAGCATGATGAGTAGTTAACCAATCGTTTCCAAAAATCACATCAAAGAAAAGTATTTTCAAAGTGATAAGATCCACAGGTAACGTGAAAGTGTCGATTTGAAGCAAACAAGATTTATAAATAGTGGAGTTAACAAAGGTTCCTCCTAACAGAGTTTCAACAGATAAGTCAAAGTCTAATTTATTTATTTTTTAAGAGTCAAGTTTAAACGTTGAACTCAACTAGGTGAAATACAAGAGTGGGTAGAACCAGTATCGAATAAGGTACAAACTTCGCAAGGGTTTATGATTAGCTTACCCGCGATAACTTCATTTGGGTTCCTCACGTGTTGGGAAGTCATGACAACCGCTCTCCCTTGAACTACCCGGCTTTGACTTGTCTGGGGTAGCATTTGGTGTCATCACTATAGTTGGAATTGACTTTAATATAGGGCATAATCCATCCTCAACTGCTTCATCGTACTCCTGTTTCATGATCTGAATCATCAATCTTCGATCCATATCGAGTTCAGATTGACCGCTCTGTACAGGGTAATTCAAAACTCGATGTTGGGTTCTCCCAATTGCTGTCCAAAAAGAGAAATGTATATCATCTATTTTAGCCTTTTTGGATCGGACGTCTCTTTCTACAATATCAACACGTCGTGCGGCTTTTACCCACGCATTCTTCATTCTCACTCGTTCAATTGTTTCTTCTTTCAGCTGATCCTTGATATTTGAATTCTCAGATTCCAACTTTAATATCTTACCCTCTGCCAAAGCGTGATTTTGTTCGAGCATCACATATCGGGTAACACAATTTTGAATTGTTGCATCCCTTTGTTCCACGACCGCTTGTCGTTCTTCAACCTGTTCTTCTAACTCACGAACACGATCACGAAGTTCTACATTTTGATCAAAAATTTCTTCTAGTAAATTCTCCTCAAGTTCTTCTTCTTCCTCACTCTCAGCTGCTACCTCTGCGACTAATTCGGGTGCAACTATTAATTCTTCCCTCACCACATGGATATCTCTAATTCCTTCTTCGCCTGATATTACATTATCCTGGTTGGTGATTAGAGGTGTCTCCACGGTCTCATTCACTCTATTGTTGACATTTTCAGCTGCCATTTCCAAATACTGCCACAAAACAAGGGTTAAATTAACATGTCACATATTATCAATATACTCTGACCAACCAATTAAATAACAAATAAACTCAGGTAGGTCATACTAGCGAAGGACTTTCCCGTTTCTCCCCTCCTAGTTCTAGTCTCACATATTAGCCAGGGATCATATCCCTAAGCTTTGATACCAACTGTGACGTCCCCAAAATTAGGTATACATCACCCATCTTGGGTCGTCAGATACATGGTACTGAATACAAATACATCTTAATAATACAACTGTCGTGTACAATACGACAAAACATAAACTGTGAGTTTGAATATAAATATTATCTACTAGAGAGTATACAAACTCAAAAGATGTCCTCATTACAATTATTGTCACACTATTTAACAGAATAGTGAGAACTACTAATACTATCATCTGGTCCATCACTCCGTTCCCCGACTCGTCCCAGCTATATTCTCATTTCCTGAAGAGAACAGTGAAAGAAAGGGTGAGCTCAACTAGCCCAGTAAGAAATATTATGACTAAGATAATGCATAATAAATTATCATTAGTCTCCAACAATGTTAAACTGATAAAATATAATAGACATCAAGTTTAACTGCAGCGGAACAAGCAATCCATTAAAAGAGTCAATTAGAAAATAAAATATACTATCTTTTATGATTTAAAAGAGTTTTTCATCACTGTTATCGCTGGGACTCAGCTTAAATAAAATAATCCACATCATCGAATCACCCCTGCACTACGACCAAGGATATTGTTTAGTATCATGACCACAATTATTCGTGCACTACAGGCCAAGAATTTTTGTGTATTCATTAATGGTCATGATCATGCCAACAACTGTCCATCAATGCACTACGGGCCAATGAGGACTTTTACCACATCATTTGTAACATTACGGTCATGATTATACCGAATAATCCCTGATCATAATCATACCAAGTCCATCTATGCACTACAGGTCACAGATGACTTTCAAGATTTTATAAACATGAGGATGATGACAATGATATAAGAATTCAATAAAACAAGTTCAAGAATTACTTTACCCAAGAATTAACAACGTCCGAATTGTCAACATGATACTGCTTTGTGGAGTAAAATTCAAGAATGCTTAGAAGAATATTTTTATGAAAAGATACTGGATGAAACGCAATTATCAAGGATATTCCACAAATTTCATGGAGTATAGAAGTCAAAACTTAACCAACTGAGTATAATAAAGAATGGAATAACAAAAGAAATCACCATGCATGCGATAGACCGCATAGACAGGTTATTCCAACAGAATAATAAATAATAGAACCAGGTCCAGCGTAAAACGCACAGACATGATATTTCAACAGAATAATAGAAGAATGTCACCAAGTATAGGGTAGACCGCGTATACAGGTTATTCCAACGGAATAAGAAATGGAATAACAACAGTTCTCTTCATGAATAAGAAAGAATAACACCCCTTACCGTAAAATAAACTGAATATAAGAGTAGGGAAGAAGCATGATACTTTTCTATAGCTTCTCTATAATTTCTCTCTCTAGAGTTTCAGTAAATTCGTAAGAAAATAATGAAGGAATGAGCTTCTATTTATAGGAAAATGGAATGCATAGTAACTAATCCATGAACGGTCCAGATTGATTTACTTTAATCTGACGGTCCATAATTAAAGCAAAATCTTTTATATAAAATATAATATTATATATATATATATATATATATATATATATAACATCAGTTCATTATTGCACCGAATGATAATTTGACGGACGAAATATAGCAGCCACGGATGTTATACGCAACAATCGAATCAAGTAAAAACAAAATATACTATATATATATATATATAAGCACATGGTGCTTTGAAAATAATACTCCTCCATTCCTCAAAAGTCAATATATCAAATATATATAGTACCAATAATATTACTCCTCCCGTATCCATTAAATTCTTCCCCCCCCATCAATTCATGTGATAATTTGTCTTCCACCCAAGACCTTGTCATACACATGGGTCCCACTTGTGGTCCCCCACCTTTTATTATATAAATAATTTTCTATCGATTATTTTGAAAAACGGGTAAATGGAGGTCCATAAAATAAGCAAAACTGAGTGACTTCTCACGTAAGTATTAATAATCAATATCGTGTGCTACTATACAACCACACGTATTACTGTACTTTTACTACCGAGTAGTTCAACCGTATCAACGGTAAAACTTCTGCCGTTATTTTATGAAAATATTTTTGTCGTTTTCTCAATCCGACAATAATTCTGTTATGGGGTCCACCAATAATTGTGCCGTCGTACGAATATTTCCTGTTTAAAACGAATATTTCCCGACCAATCGAATATTATATAACAACTTGCGTACTTTGCAAAATTTGTAAATATTACCCACAACTATAATATTATATCAATTTCACTCCATAATATTCAAAAATAATATTTATAGAAAATTCATCTTTATTCAAAAAGTTGGGGTTTTACAGTTAGCACATATGAACTGAAAGACTTGAATGGTTTGTTGATTACCAACTACAGCTTAACTGCTTTGCGTTTATCCTACATTACTTTAGAAGTTCATATACACATGCATCAGTTACACATATATACCCAATGAAATCAATAAGATTACATTGACTCTTAGTCTTGCTCTTTCATAATATTTGTTTTAGTTTTAATAATCTCTTTCTAAGTTTTAATTGTCATAACCTGTGACAACCCCAAAATAGGTCCATTCCACCCAACCCATTCTGAGTCGTCAAATACATGGTACAGAAAATAACTACAACTTTATTACAACAATTGTCGTGCAAAATACAACAACACATATGCTGTGAGTTTGGATACAAATATATACCAAATGTGACTCATGTTCCAACCGTGGACATCACCTCACAATAACACCTTACATAAAGGTATAGTCAAAAACTGTTTTAGAAACTAGAATCTTTGAGAAGTGCTCAAGAAAACCTTCGTACATGGGAGGCCACGCGTCTAGGTTATGATAGATATCATATGGCCACAGAATTATCCTTGGTTGACCCAATAGACCCCAAAGAAAAACGAGAAGATTACTATCATATTCTTCCCAATGGTGAGTCTTCTCTTGACTTATCATTATCTCCACTGTCTCTAATTGAGAATTATACTTCAAACAAACACCAAGATTATATAGGTAGTGCTTGTAGATATACTCAGCAAGTGGATGAGCACAATCCTGTCTTATGATGACACGAGGTTGTATGTCGTTAGACATCTTGTATGATAGTGGCAAAACACCCTTCCAACGTTGGGTTCGCCTCACCCTATTTTCTTCACCAAATATAACTGCTAAATGATGACCACCGTTCTATTCCCTTGTTACCCTCGCTCGACCCAGCTACACTCTTATTACCTGAAAGGAATTGTGAAGCAAAAGGGTGAGCACAACTAGCTCAGTAAAGAATATCATGACTAAAGATAATTCAATTATCAATAGCCTTCATCAACAATAAATCAGAGATTTAGAACATATGGTAAATGATAAAAATTTCAACCATAGTTGCAGCGGAACGAGCAATCTATTAGAAGAGTCAAATAGACTATAAAGTCTATTATCTTCTCCATGTTAAAAATCCACCAACAATATTTTATCCATCACTCAACAGTTCCTTTCCACAATCATATGAATAACTCATAATCATAATTGTGACTATAAATTTTTCTTCGCACCCAGGACGAAGAATATTTTCATCACCTGTCTTTACCTGAAACATCAAAGATCATGGTTATACCAAATCACAGTTCCTGTTTATAATCATACTAACAAATCCATCTTTGCACTACGGGCCAAAGATATTCATCAACAAACCATCTTTGCACTACGGGCCAAAGATATTCAACAACAGTTCATCTTTGCACTACAGGCCAAAGATATTCATCAACAGGCCATCTTTGCACTACATGCCAAAGATATTCATCAACAATTCATATTTGCACTACAGGCCAAATATATTCATATCTCAAAGAAATATATAATCATTTCAGAATTTATATAAACAATAATTATAACCATGTTGATCAATTCACCTTTGCACTTAAGCTTAAGATATTCAATTATAAATTCAATGGTCATGATCATACCAGTCACAATTCAACTTTGCACTACAGGCCAAAGAGAACCCTAGTCATGATCATACCAATAATCTACCCATCTTTACACTCCAGTGAAAGAGAATTTCAACATCAGGGTTATAAAAATGTTATATATGATGATAAAAATAATATGATCAACATATAGTTTTAATCTCAAGAGTAATATTCGTAACTCATGAATAGTAAATCGTGAATAGTAACTCATGAATAGTAACCCCGACACAAAAGATAGAAATTCCACAATAAAATTCATACCAATATTTCGGTATAATGATATTGAAAGAATAACATTACTTAAATTTATAAACAATTTATTTTAATTGTTTACACTTTACTAATTAATGCATTTAATCATCATAAAATGCCAACTCTTACAATTTCATCATCAATAACCAAAACCCTCATCAAAAATCTGCATATACCTCATATAGGATTCTCAAGCCATAAAATCCTATTTTCCAATTTTCTTTCTTCACAAAACATATTTAATTCATTTACTCATAACTAGACCATTTTCATGAAAAATACCAAATCAGTTCCAAAAATATTTCTTTTCTGGGATTTAGCATAATATAGTCCCATAGTGAACATATATTTTTCTCAGAATTTTTAAAAGTCATTTACTATTTTTCATATGGCCAAAATAGCCGAATATTTAGACATTTATCAAAAATTGTACTTTTGTCTAAAAATTCTGAAATTTACAGAGTATACTTCTATCATATACATGTACTCCCAATAAAAATTTCATCAATTTTGGAGTTAACCACAAGGAATTATAAGCTGTTACTTTTAAAATAGTCTTTTCTCATAAAATTCATAACTCTCAATCTATACATCCAAAAATCACCATTTTTGGACACAATCAAGAAAACTCATCAAAATATCATTTCAAATTTTTCCAGAATTTTTGAAGATCAGAAAAATTACGAAACTGAAAATCATAACAACCCTTAAAATCCCTTACTATCCCTTACCTCAAAAGAGCAGTACTTCTGACTGGATATCGGATATGATGCTGAAGAAACTTGCACTGATGAATAGCAACTCACCAAGTATCTAAAAACTCACAAAATATGCTTCATAATATAGAGAGAGAAAGAGAGAAAGCTTATGTTTCTGGTGTGATTTTCAATTCTAACTTAGCCCTCTATTTATAGGAAAATTTTGGTAGGTTTGACCTGCAACCTGATGGCTTTACCTGCTACTATTCCCACCCACCACATTTGAAATATAATTCAGCACATTTCTTCACCAACCACAAGTGGGGCCCACCAATTCTAGAATTTTTCACCAAAATGATAAACTCCGAAAATTCAACAATTTCTGAACCAGTCATCTCGTAAAATTCATAATAAATCATACGTTCATTTTTAACGGTTCAAAATTTGTGGACATATACTCAACTTATATATGTATAACATATCCAAAAATTACCACGATCCAACGGTCGGATTAAAAATTATAACCCCCGCAAAATATCTCAAAAACCCTGATTTTTAATACCTCCATTCCGACAAAAATACTGATAAAAACCTCAACATTAACTCCTTCATTTTTAACCACAAAAATATATCCCTCATTTATATCCACATAAAATAAATATTTCCTTATCATATGAATCAATAATTAATTATTCACAAATAATATTACAGAATCACATTTATGACAACCAGGCCGTTCCCAGGAAAGAGGGGGCTTTCCAATAAGAATTTCTCCTTACTGGCGCGCAATTAGATGACCAAACCTCTCCTTAGACAGAACTTTCTAGACATTGCCAATAATGTTATCTAATAATATTATTCAAATAATATGAATTATTGATCTGATAATGGAAAATACTGTGCAGCAACAATTATTGAACAACAATAATATAAAATTTCAACGTAGCAATTATTGAATCAATAAAATAAAATATTGAACAGTAATTACTGTAACAATTATTGAGTAGTGCCTTCTTACGTAAGAATCAATAATTTCAAAAATACTATGCAATACCGTGTGCTACTGTGCAATAACGCGTATTACTGTATTTTAACCACCGGGTATTCCAACAGTGTTAACGGTAACAACTACGCCGTTATTTGTAAAAACTCAAATTTGTCGTTTTCTTCACCCGACAGTTATTCTGTTATGGGGCCCACAAATAGCTGCGCCGTCGTACGAATATTCCCGACAGAAAGAATATTCCACGACCAAACGAATATTCCCCGACAACAATGATTATTTTATAACCACTTGCTTATTTTGAAAAAAAATCATATTTCACTCATAACTTTAAACTTTTATCAATTTAACCATTTACTGAATAGTAATTATAAGAAAAATTGAATACTTTTATTTCATAAAATTCGGGGTCTTACAATCTCCCCTCCTTATGAAATTTCGTCCCCGAAATTTACGTACCTGGTATTTCAAAGAGTTGAGAATACCTTGCTTTCATTTCAGATTCCATCTTCCCTGTCATCATGATTTCTCCATTGCTCATCTCCTGTATTTCAGATATCATTCTAGAATACAGCTTCAAAACAAGGGTTAATTGAACAAATTAACATATCACATAATATCCCAATATTATGACTGACCAACAAATAAGCTTAGGTAGGACACACTAGCGAAGGATTTACTCATCTCTCCCCTCCTAGTTATATTTCCCGATCTCCGCCAGAGATCATATCCCTAAGCTCTGATACCACCTGTGACAACCCCAAAATAGGTCCATTCCACCCAACCCATTCTGAGTCGTCAAATACATGGTACAGAAAACAACTACAACTTTATTACAACAATTGTCGTGCAAAATACAACAACACATATGCTGTGAGTTTGGATACAAATATATACCAAATGTGACTCATGTTCCAACCGTGGACATCACCTCACAATAACACCTTACATAAAGGTATAGTCAAAAACTGTTTTAGAAATTAGAATCTTTGGGAAGTGCTCAAGGAAACCTTCGTACATGGGAGGCCACGCGTCTAGGTTATGATAGATATCATATGGCCACAGAATTATCCTTGGTTGACCCAATAGACCCCAAAGAAAAACGAGAAGATTACTATCATATTCTTCCCAATGGTGAGTCTTCTCTTGACTTATCATTATCTCCACTGTCTCTAATTGAGAATTATACTTCAAACAAACACCAAGATTATATAGGTAGTGCTTGTAGATATACTCAGCAAGTGGATGAGCACAACCCTGTCTTATGATGACACGAGGTTGTATGTCATTAGACATCTTGTATGATAGTGGCAAAACACCCTTCCAACGTTGGGTTCGCCTCACCCTATTTTCTTCACCAAATATAACTACTAAATGATGACCACCGTTCTATTCCCTTGTTACCCTCGCTCGACCCAGCTACACTCTTATTACCTGAAAGGAATTGTGAAGCAAAAGGGTGAGCACAACTAGCTCAGTAAAGAATATCATGACTAAAGATAATTCAATTATCAATAGCCTTCATCAACAATAAATCAGAGATTTAGAACATATGGTAAATGATAAAAATTTCAACCATAGTTGCAGCGGAACGAGCAATCCATTAGAAGAGTCAAATAGACTATAAAGTCTATTATCTTCTCCATGTTAAAAATCCACCAACAATATTTTATCCATCACTCAACAGTTCCTTTCCACAATCATATGAATAACTCATAATCATAATTGTGACTATAAATTTTTCTTCGCACCCAGGACGAAGAATATTTTCATCACCTGTCTTTACCTGAAACATCAAAGATCATGGTTATACCAAATCACAGTTCCTGTTTATAATCATACTAACAAATTCATCTTTGCACTACGGGCCAAAGATATTCATCAACAAACCATCTTTGCACTACGGGCCAAAGATATTCAACAACAGTTCATCTTTGCACTACAGGCCAAAGATATTCATCAACAGGCCATCTTTGCACTACATGCCAAAGATATTCATCAACAATTCATATTTGCACTACAGGCCAAATATATTCATATCTCAAAGAAATATATAATCATTTCAGAATTTATATAAACAATAATTATAACCATGTTGATCAATTCACCTTTGCACTTAAGCTTAAGATATTCAATTATAAATTCAATGGTCATGATCATACCAGTCACAATTCAACTTTGCACTACAGGCCAAAGAGAACCCTAGTCATGATCATACCAATAATCTACCCATCTTTACACTCCAGTGAAAGAGAATTTCAACATCAGGGTTATAAAAATGTTATATATGATGATAAAAATAATATGATCAACATATAGTTTTAATCTCAAGAGTAATATTCGTAACTCATGAATAGTAAATCGTGAATAGTAACTCATGAATAGTAACCCCGACACAAAAGATAGAAATTCTACAATAAAATCCATACCAATATTTCGGTATAATGATATTGAAAGAATAACATTACTTAAATTTATAAACAATTTATTTTAATTGTTTACACTTTACTAATTAATGCATTTAATCATCATAAAATGCCAACTCTTACAATTTCATCATCAATAACCAAAACCCTCATCAAAAATCTGCATATACCTCATATAGGATTCTCAAGCCATAAAATCCTATTTTCCAATTTTCTTTCTTCACAAAACATATTTAATTCATTTACTCATAACTAGACCATTTTCATGAAAAATACCAAATCAGTTCCAAAAATATTTCTTTTCTGGGATTTAGCATAATATAGTCCCATAGTGAACATATATTTTTCTCAGAATTTTTAAAAGTCATTTACTATTTTTCATATGGCCAAAATAGCCGAATATTTAGACATTTATCAAAAATTGTACTTTTGTCTAAAAATTCTGAAATTTACAGAGTATACTTCTATCATATACATGTACTCCCAATAAAAATTTCATCAATTTTGGAGTTAACCACAAGGAATTATAAGCTGTTACTTTTAAAATAGTCTTTTCTCATAAAATTCATAACTCTCAATCTATACATCCAAAAATCACCATTTTTGGACACAATCAAGAAAACTCATCAAAATATCATTTCAAATTTTTCCAGAATTTTTGAAGATCAGAAAAATTACGAAACTGAAAATCATAACAACCCTTAAAATCCCTTACTATCCCTTACCTCAAAAGAGCAGTACTTCTGACTGGATATCGGATATGATGCTGAAGAAAACTTGCACTGATGAATAGCAACTCACCAAGTATCTAAAAACTCACAAAATATGCTTCATAATATAGAGAGAGAAAGAGAGAAAGCTTATGTTTCTGGTGTGATTTTCAATTCTAACTTAGCCCTCTATTTATAGGAAAATTTTGGTAGGTTTGACCTGCAACCTGATGGCTTTACCTGCTACTATTCCCACCCACCACATTTGAAATATAATTCAGCACATTTCTTCACCAACCACAAGTGGGGCCCACCAATTCTAGAATTTTTCACCAAAATGATAAACTCCGAAAATTCAACAATTTCTGAACCAGTCATCTCGTAAAATTCATAATAAATCATACGTTCATTTTTAACGGTTCAAAATTTGTGGACATATACTCAACTTATATATGTATAACATATCAAAAATTACCACGATCCAACGGTCGGATTAAAAATTATAACCCCCGCAAAATATCTCAAAAACCCTGATTTTTAATACCTCCATTCCGACAAAAATACTGATAAAAACCTCAACATTAACTCCTTCATTTTTAACCACAAAAATATATCCCTCATTTATATCCACATAAAATAAATATTTCCTTATCATATGAATCAATAATTAATTATTCACAAATAATATTACAGAATCACATTTATGACAACCAGGCCGTTCCCAGGAAAGAGGGGGCTTTCCAATAAGAATTTCTCCTTACTGGCGCGCAATTAGATGACCAAACCTCTCCTTAGACAGAACTTTCTAGACATTGCCAATAATGTTATCTAATAATATTATTCAAATAATATGAATTATTGATCTGATAATGGGAAATACTGTGCAGTGACAATTATTGAACAACAATAATATAAAATTTCAACGTAGCAATTATTGAATCAATAAAATAAAATATTGAACAGTAATTACTGTAACAATTATTGAGTAGTGCCTTCTTACGTAAGAATCAATAATTTCAAAAATACTATGCAATACCGTGTGCTACTGTGCAATAACGCGTATTACTGTATTTTAACCACCGGGTATTCCAACAGTGTTAACGGTAACAACTACGCCGTTATTTGTAAAAACTCAAATTTGTCATTTTCTTCATCCGACAGTTATTCTGTTATGGGGCCCACAAATGGCTGCGCCGTCGTACGAATATTCCCCGACAGAAAGAATATTCCACGACCAAACGAATATTCCCCGACAACAATGATTATTTTATAACCACTTGCTTATTTTGAAAAAAAATCATATTTCACTCATAACTTTAAACTTTTATCAATTTAACCATTTACTGAATAGTAATTATAAGAAAAATTGAATACTTTTATTTCATAAAATTCGGGGTCTTACATAATCGACTTATGAATAGTTAGTCTAAACATTCTGAATTACATGCTTTTTAAGGCTTTAAAGATCCATACTATCATGCCTCAAACTTCAGACTTAAAACAAACTTTTCTTGAATACTCTACAGTACAGCGTGGGTGCGCTGCATTTAAGCATGGGAGTGGCGCGACCGCGCTACACCCTACTAAGCCCAAAAATTGAGATTTTCTTTAATCAATTCAATGCGGACATGCTAGGCTTCTTATATCATCAATACACATGATTTTAAGTACTTGGAATCTATATAGGTCTTCTAAGTTTACTTTTCAAATTATTATAGTTTTCATTTAAAAAGTTATATTAGATCATACTAAAACCACCTATTCCTTGCTTAATTATGATGGACACCAATTGGAATACATTTTTGAACATAAAAGACTTGGCTACACCTGCCCAAAAGCTGATCAGATCATGAGAAACACATCTTGACTTTTTTGGTGACCAGCGCGGCCGCGCTAGTATAGATTTGGGAAGTGACGCGGTCGCGCCACTTCGGCTTTAGACGCAGACATAGTCTGTTATTTGTAGAGCTTGGATTTCCATAAACCAAACTTTCTATTATGATCCATAACTGCTATATCATGATTTTAAATTGCTCAGGACATGTTTTAGTTCCATTTTACACCATTCATATCCATTGTATTCCCTATAACGATTGTAATTTTGTAAAGTAATTAAAAATATTTATTGAATAAAGTAAATATTTTAGTTAGAATATTAATTAAATAAAATAAATATTTGATGAAAATTATTATAGAATAATTTATTTAAATGTGGTTATGTTGATTAAATTATGTGAGTTGATTAATATTTTGGTGTGTATTTTATTACGCTAATGTCATGGTAACATTCTAATTTAATTAAATAATTAAATTAGAGGGCTAATAATTGGTTAAATGAAATTATAGTTGTATTAGCTAAATAATTTAATTAAACTAAGTGTGACACATGTGTATCATATAATAAGAGAATTATTTAAAATAAATAAAGATGGGTTAATTGAGTTTAGCCAAACATGGCCTAGACTCTCCATATTTTTAAAAGTCGAGACTTTTAGCTTTGTAACTGGCCAACTCAATTGAGCGTTAAGTTATGTTCAGTTTATTCATACGCTCAATTTTCCTTAAGCTTGAGAAAGAAATTGAGAGAGTGAGAGAACTCCCTGAGAATTGGAGAAGAAATGTCTGAGAATCAAAGAGGAGAAGGAAGGCTAAATTAGCAATCTTCATCATCTATCTAGTATAAGAAGTAATCAAAGGTAATAAACTAACTCTTAATCACTTAGTTATATTTTCCCAAAATTCTTCACTATAAATTTATTTGGTTGAATGATTTGATGAGAGTTAGGTTATATATGTTTTTTGGTATATATGATATGTTATATATCTTATATAAATGATTTTCAAGTAATCAAATTTGTGTAAATGTGTTAAATAAAAAGAATTAGACTTTTGGTTGTAATATGTATATTATAGCCTTGTTTTAGAGTCAAAATTAGTTATGAATCTATGTTTAAAATCTCAAATTGATGATGGATTATGGTAGTACTCTGAGATACGAAAAAGCGCAACTTGTATGAATCAAAATGGTTGAGAATCGAATTCATGGTGATCATTGATTTCGCTAAGTATGTCAAAATATGAAAATAGAATATAAACATGGAATTTGAGTTCTTAATTTGATTGTTAAAGTTGTTTGAGATGTTAGAATTGTTCTATAAATGTTTAGTTTCAAGTTTATAAAGTTTATAACATCTGAAATTGTTTAATTTGGAGTTGGGTGAAGAAATTAGGAGTTTTTGGGTTGTAGCAGAGTCTGCAGTCGAACTGTAGAAATTGCTTCTGGGTTCCAGCACCACCATGCTGGAATAAAGAACAGTTGGGGTGCTGCCGCACGCTAGGGCGCTGCCACGCAGTGATCAAGTTCAAATGTGGCACGACCGCGCCTGGTGCAGAACAAACCCTGTAATGAGCTGGTAATTGCACAATTCGGGAGATGTTCGTTTAAACTATTCTAATGAATGTAGTAAATCTTAAAACATGTAACAAGATAACATAACATATTATAATCACAATGAGATGAGTTAATGTGATAATCCAAGAGGCATATGATGGATTAATGTAAGTGGTTAATGAATACTATTTCGTAACTAATCAATGTGCTATATTGTGACTGAAGTGTGTAGGATTTTTAAAGGAAGTGTACTGTAATTGCGTAGCAAAAGCGCAAGGCAAGTCTTTTAACTCTACTTTTTCATTGTGTAAGTTTCCTAACCTTTGCTATTTTATAATTTAGTATTGTTTCTTAAATTGTTCAATGTTTATGAATCTTAAATAAGCTTCCTAGTTCTTTCTGAAAGCATTGCTTCGATAAATGATGCTTACTCAATTGTGAATTTTTGTGACTCTATCACTTGTTGAATCATGACTTGCTTATGTACCTTATACAAGAATATGTTGCTATCAAACTTTTGAATGATTATCAAGTCCTTTATGGTTCAACTAGTCCTTAGTTGATGAACGTTCTAAAGATATAAATTTTCTTTGAGCTATTCTAAACCAAACTTCCTTTGGTATGAATCATAATGTTAAAGTTGAGACGAACAACCCTAAAATAGGGGATTATGTTATCGAAAACTATAATTCCGAGCTACGCAATAGCGTTAAAATATTTGTGCACAATACATTGTACAAAAAGCTGATCACCTGGAGTACGAGATAGATAGTCCATATATAGTCTTTATGACTATTAAAGGTTACGGTAGAAATACTTGTTAACCTAGGACATAGTTCGTGGTCTTGTGAACCTTAATATATACCTTGATCTTGATACCTAAAATTCATTTGAAAGTTGATTATTCTATTGAACTCACAGTTCTTGATTTAAAGCTTATTGTTTCAAGTAAGAATACCTTATCCAATTAAAGTTAATTCATTGTTCATTCATACATTGTTATTATACATTGTTCTACTTGTGTGCAAGTTGTTTTGCTCACTCTTTCATTAAACATTTCAGCTAAGATCAAAAAACCCGAGGAGCCGTCCACGAGCAAGGGAAAGGGCAAGATGCATAAGTTGATGAAGTTTAAATTATATTTCAAATGTGAAGCTTATGTAATAAGACTTGATTATGTTTATGTTTTGTTATTCCGCCGATAATGCAATAATTAAGGTTAAATAACCTGGAATTTCGTTTGATTATGTAACCCTTTAATGGAATTATTGTTTATGAAGTTTATTATCCTTTATTGTTGGTAGTTTAGATGTGATTGTGATGGATAATGAGCACCAAATCTATGGGATTGAAGTATTCGAATTTGGGGGTGTGACATTCCCATATCTTTAGTAAATTTCTCACTTAGGCATTAAGACAAACAACATATGGGCATTGACTCACAAACTTAGTTTCATAAAATTTCAATTATAATCTATCCCATATTTCCTATGGAATTCATATATGATTAACACAACCAATATCCATCTCTACTTTTCTACCAATTACAGATACATAATTACTTTAATTGCTTATGAGCCTCTCCAATTCATATATTAGAGATGAAACATTACCTCTTGAGCTCTAATTCCTGCTTAATCCTTTATCCAATCCATCTTTAATCATCAGTTCTTTTGTGAATTATCAGAACTTCCAAAGTTTTCTTTCAACTTCTATTGCAAACACATTTCTCTCTATATCTCTTATACACTTTCAATTGAGATGTATGAAGAATAGCCAAATGAGATATATCAGTATAAATTCTTGAGCGTTTTGGGAGAGGAAGGGTCTGAGAAATTGAGATCTCAGATACGTAACTTTTCTCCATACACTATAAGAAAGCTGAGTATTAATTCTATACTCAGTCCAATTCGCATTCCATAGCCTATATATATTACATATATCAATTTAATACATTTAACTATAAGTTAAATGTTAATTTAATTCAACACCAATATTCATTTATATATATTGGTCCCTCATCCATATTTTTCCTTCTCATTCCATTATTATAATATAATTATTATGTCATTATATATTACATAGTTATCATAATTTAAAGAAAATAACATTCTTTATTTTTATTCATCAAAATGAATATTTAAATCCACCCATTTTCAAATAATGAACTAATTATCACATCTCAGGTTTAATTTATATTCAATTGGCATCATTGAAGATTTTAAACCATTTCATATATTACATTGATATGTTATATATTAAGAATACTAAATTTAATTAACATAATTATTTTCTTTATACAAAATACATACATTAATTCATTATTTTAATTAAATGAATTAATCCTTTCACTTATGAAATATAATTCACAATAACACCATTGTCGTTCAAGACTTAATTCTAAAATTATATTATTCATAATATATTCTTTATCTTAAATCTCAATTAATTAATATTAATTGATTTTTCCTTGCTTACATCTTTTACTTCATAATTAGCTCAAACTAACTAACTTAATAGTTTAATCAACTATTAAATCTTAATTTCCAAATTTATGTATATATATTTCATTCTTATATATATGTATTAAATTATCCACATAAATCACATACATATATGTATAACTCATATATTTAAACACTCAAACTCGGCACATCTCATAATAAGAATTTTATTTATTAAATTTTTATTTTAATATTTTCTTGAAAAAATCCGGGTTGTCACAGTTACGTAATGAGCTCTAGATGAATGTATAACAATGAAAAAATATCGAGGTAAGTTCTTACAGTAGTATGCGTACTGGTTGATTATATGATAATGTGATATTTAAATTACCTATACGTACTAGATAATGGAATTAGATGCTATGTGCGAATTTGGTTAGATGTTTATATGGAATTCATGTATTAAATGTTTAAAATTAGATGCAATGTATGTAAACTGAGAAATGTGTATTTGATGAACAACATGAAATAAAAATTGCATATTTATATAAATGCATTACATGAGCTTTATGTTGCATTTATTGTGACGCCCCAAAAATAGGTTCACACAACCCATTTTGAGTTTTCAAAATACATGGTACAGAATCCAAATACAAACATCTATATTTACAACTATTAAACTGTCGTGCAAAATACGACAACACATAAGCTGTGAGTTTGAATACAAATATTGCACCGTATATAATACGAAAATATCCAAACTCAAATTAAGTCTTCATTACAGTTATTATCACACTATTTCACAACATAGTGAAGACTTCTATAGTAACTATTTTGGACCATTACTCTACTCCTCGACTAATTACAACTACACTTTCATTTCTTGAGAAGAATAATGGAACAAAAAGGTAAAGGGTGAGCTCAACTAACCCAATAAAGAATAATATGACTAAGATAATGTAGAACAAATTATATTTAGTCCTCAACAGGGAAAAATCTGATATAATACAATAGATAACAAGTTTTAGATCAACAACTACAGCGGAAATAGAAATCCATTAGAAGAGTCAAGTTAAGCATGATGTCTACTATCTTTTATGATTTAAAAGTTCATCATTAATATTTTATCCATGTAACACCAATCAATAATTATTTCTAATCAACGAATTATCTATGCACTACGGGCCAAAGATAATCGTTTGTATCACCAATGGTCATAATCATGCTAAACACCTGTCCATCTATGCACTACGAGCCAAAGAAGACTTTCACCACAAACCTTTATCTGTAACATTAAAGGTCATGATTATACCAATACATAATTCTTGGTTATAATTATACCAATCAACAGTCCATCTTTGCACTATGGGCCAAAAATGACTTTCACCACAATATAAGCATGAGAATGATGACAATGATATAAAGAATGAATCAAGTGAGATCAAGGACAAATATTAGAGATTTATAATTTAATTTTTCCCGAGTTCAAGAATGTCCAAATTATCAACATAATCATCAATTGTGGAGTAAAATTCAAAAAATAATATTTAAGATTCAAATTTCAAATATAATTTGGACAAAGAAAAGAAACTAAATTCCATTGTGAATAGTAATCCGGCATGAATAGTACCCCGAATGAATAGTACCCTAGATGAATAGATTAAAATTTAATAAAAAAAGTTTAAACCAATATTCCAGTGAAATGATATTAGATGAAGCGCAAACTATTAAGGATATTCTACTAATTTTAGGAATTTTCATTATTTAATAATAAGGTTATGGAAATAAACAATAATTTCATACTATAAATGGAGAAATATGAAAGCAAACGATATCCCTTGACGGGTACAAAAGAAATGATATCCAATACGAGTATTAACGAATATACGAAACTGCAAATGGATTTTAACCCGTCATGCGGTAATCCGCGAAGACAGATCATTTTCACAACTTAATAAAGAATGAATACAAAGGATTATTCACAAGACATGCGATAATCTGCGTAGACAGGTTATACCCACAAATTAATAAAGAATGTGTTAGAGTTTATGCCCTAAAGGCCAATTATTTGATATAATTGCTTAACATTTTGATATTATATTTAATTGAATAAATGAATGATTTTATTATGATTTTATTTACTGAGTTATATAAATGTTAATGGGACAACGATGATGCATTGAGACTAGTGCATGGATTGACTTATGACCAAATCTCGTTGGTCATGAATATATGAGATATTAAGTCAATGCATAGGTACGTTGTGACGCCCCCAAAATTAGGTATACATCACCCATCTTGGGTCGCCAGATACAGGGTACTGAATACAAATACAACTTAATAATACAACTGTCGTGTACAATACGACCAAACATAATCTGTGAGTTTGAATACACATATTATCTACTAGAGAGTATTCATACTCAAAAGGAGTCATCATTACATTTATTAACACACTATTACATAGAATAGTGATGACTACTAACTAATACTATCATTCGGACCATCACTCCGTTCCCCGACTTGCCCCAGCTACGTTCTCATTTCCTGAAGAGAACAGTAAAAGAAAGGGTGAGCTCAACTAGCCTAGTAAGAAATATTATGACTAAGATAATGCAGAATAAATTATCATTATCCTTCAACAGTGTTACACTGATAAAATATAATAGACATCAAGTTTAACTGCAACAGAACAAGCAATCCATTAAAAGAGTCAAGTAGAAAATAAACTCTACTATCTTTTATGATTTAAAAAGTTTTTCAACATTGTTATCGCTGTGACTCAGCTTAATAAAATAATCCACATCATCGAATCACCCCTGCACTACGGCCAAGGATATTCGTGTATTCATTAATGGTCATGATCATGCCAACAACTGTCCATCAATGCACTACGGCCCAATTAGGATTTTTACCACATCATTTGTAACATTACGGTCATGATTATACCGAATAATCCCTGGTCATAGTCATACCAAGTCCATCTATGCACTACAAGCCATAGATGACTTTCAACATTTTATAAACATGAGGATGATGACAATGATATAAGAATTCAATAAAACAAGTTCAAGAATTAATTTATCCAAGAATTAACAACGTCCAAATTGTCAACATGATACTGCTTTGTGGAGTAAAATTCAAGAATACTTAGAAGAATATTTTCATGAAAAGATACTGGATGAACGCAATTATCAAGGATATTTCACTAATTTCATGGAGTATAGAAGTTAAAACTTAACCAACTGAGTATAATAAAGAATGGAATAACAAAAGAAATCACCATGCATGCGATAGACCGCACAGACAGGTTATTCTAACAGAATAATAAATAATGGAACCAGGTCCGGCGTAAACGCACAGACAGGATATTCTGACAGAATAATAAACAATGGAACCAGGTCCGGCGTAAACTCATAGACAGGATATTCCGACAGAATAATAATAAATAATGGAACCAGGTCCGGTGTAAAACACACAGACAGGATGTTCCAACAGAATAATAACAAGACGGAACCAGGTCCGGTGTAAAACATACAGACAGGATGTTCCAACAGAATAATAACAAAACCGAACCAGGTCCGGTGTAAAACACACAGACAGGATGTTCCAACAGAATAACAGAAGAATGTCACCAAGTATAGGGTAGACCGCGTATACAGGTTATTCCAACAGAATAATAAGAAATGGAATAACAACAGTTCTCTTCATGAATAAGAAAGAATAACACCCCTTACCGTTTTAAAGAAGAACTGAAATAAGGAAGTAGTTAAGTAGCAGAATACTTTTCTTCTCTCTCTATAGTTTTTCTCTATAGTTTCTCTCTCTAGAGTTCAGTGAATTCGTAAGAAATATTGAAGGAATGAGCTGCTATTTATAGAAAAATAAAATACATAGTAACTAATCCATGAACGGTCCAGATTGATTACTTTAATCTGACGGTCCATATTTAAAGAAAAATCTTTTAAATAAAATATAATATATTCTATTTATAGAATAACTTTAATAAAGTATTCTGTTTTATATAAAAAGATGTTTCTGTTTTATTACGTTAATAATACGAATAAAACAAAACTTCATTATCGCTAAATAATTCATATTATTAACTGACAATAATTGAATCAAACTGAGTGACTTCTCACATAAGCATTAATAATCAATACCGTGTGCTACTATGCAACCACACGTATTACTGTACTTTTACTACCGAGTAGTTCAACAGTAACAATGGTAAAACTTCCGCCGTTATTTTTAATAAAATATTTTTGTCGTTTTCTCAATCCGACAATAATTCCGTTGTGGGGTCCACCAATGATTGTGCCGTTGTACGAATATTCCCTGTTAAAACGAATATTCTCCGACCAATCGAATATTATATAACAACTTGCGTACTTTGTAAAATTTATAAATATTACCCACAACTATAACATTATATCAAATTAACTCCATAATATTCAAAAATGATATTTATAGAAAATTCATCTTTATTTATAAAAGTTGGGGTCTTACAACCTCCCCTTCTTATGAAATTTCGCCCTCGAAATTAGGGTACGTACCTGGTATGTCGAAGAGGTAAGGATACCTTGATTTCATTTTAGATTCTAACTCCCAAGTCATTTCCTCAACATCGTGGTTTCTCCACAAAACTTTGACTTGAGGTATAACCTTGGAGCGTAGAATATGTTCCTTCTTATCCAAGATTTGAACAGGAACTTCTTCATACGTCAAATCTTCTGCTATTTCGTCCGGTTCTAACTCAATAATGTGGTTCGGGTCTTCCACATATTTGCGTAACATGGATATGTGAAAAACGTTATGAACACGAGACATACTTGGCGGTAAAGCGAGTCTATAAGCCACAGTTCCTACTCGATCGAGGATTAAAAATGGACCGATGAATCGAGGATTGAGCTTTCCTCTCTTTCCAAATCTCGTAACTCCTTTCCATGGAGCAACACGTAAGAACACATGATATCCTATATCAAATTTCACGTTCTTTCGATGAAGATCAGCATAACTCTTTTGTCAATCTTGTGAGGTTTTTAAAAGTTGTCAGATCGTTTGAATCTTTTCTGTAGTCATACGTACCAACTCCGGTCTCAACAACGTTGCTTCACCCATCTCATCCCAGCATACTGGAGAACGACATTTTCTTCCATACAAAGCTTCGAATGTAGCCATGCCAATACTTGTTTGATAACTGTTGTTGTAGGAAAACTCCACCAATGGTAAGAACTTGTCCCAACTTCCCTTGAAATCAAGGACACAGAGTCTTAATAAATCTTCTAGAGTTTAAATAGTCCTCTCTGATTGTCCGTCCGTCTGAGGATGATATGCCGAACTAAATCGTAAATCCGTGCCCATAGCTTTTTGTAAACTAACCCAAAATCGTGAAGTGAATCTTGGGTCCCAATCAGAAATAATAGATACTGGAATACCATGCAGTCTTACAATCTCGTTTATGTACATACGAGCAAGACGTTCAAGTGTATAAGTTTCTCGTATCGGTAAGAAATGAGCAGACTTGGTCAATCTATCAACAATGACCCAAATCATATCAATACCTTGAGAAACCTTAGGAAGACCGGTAACGAAATCCATGGTAATGTGCTCCCACTTCCATTCAGGAATTTCAAGTGGTTGCAATGGACCTTTTGGTACTTGATACTCCGCTTTGACTCGTTGACAAGTTAGACACCTTGAGATAAACAGCGCTATCTCTCTTTTCATATTGCTCCATCAAAATGTATGACGAAGATCATGATACATTTTGGTACTTCCAAGATGGATTACAAACGGTGTGTTATGCGCCTCCATCATAATTTCATGCTTTAAATCAGGGTTGTTAGGAACACAAAGTCTGGAGTTGACTCGAAGTATTCCTTCTTCATCGATTCTTTCTTCCGGCATAACACCTTCTTGCACTTTCTTCCTCATACGCATCAGCTCCAGGTCTGTAGCTTGAGCAACTTTAATTCTATCGATTAAAGTTAGTTCTACTCGTATATTCGCAATCATCACATGGGTCCCTGGAGTCTTTAACTCTATCTCCATCCTTTGCAAGTCACACAAAATGGGCCTTTGTGTTGACAATATCGCACTCGTACTTGCATATGATCTTCTACTCAATGCGTCAGCTACCACGTTCGCTTGTCCAGGATGGTATTGAATGGTATGATCATAATCTTTCAACAGTTCAAGCCAACGTCGTTGTCGCATGTTGAGTTCCTTTTGAGTGAAGAAATATTTGAGGCTTTTATGATCCGTAAAGATCTCCACCTTCTCCCCATACAAGTAATGCCTCCAAATTTTAAGTGCAAAGACAACAGCTGCCAACTCTAGATCATGAGTAGGATAATTCCTCTCATATTCCTTGAGTTGTCTTGATGCATAGGCTATGACTTTTCCATGTTATATGAGAACACATCCCAACCCTTTGCTCGAAGCATCACTGTAGATGACAAATCCCTCCGAGCCAGATGGTATTGTTAGAACAGGTGCTGAAATGAGTCTCCTCTTGAGTTCTTGAAAACTCTTTTCACATTATTCGCTCCAATCGAACTTTGTATCTTTCCGAGTCAGCTGAGTTAATGGAGTAGCGATTTGAGAAAATCCTTCCACGAATCTCCGATAATAACCAGCTAAACAAAGAAAGCTACGTACTTCGGTCACTGATTTAGGTTGCTCCCAGCTTTGAATAGCTTCAATCTTTACCGGGTCAACAGATATTCCACGACTTGATACTACGTGCCCAAGGAATGCTACCTCCTCCAGCCAGAACTCGTATTTCTTTAACTTGGCATAAAGCTTGTATTCACGAAGCTTTTGGAGTACCAACCTCAAGTGTTGCTCATGATCTTCACGGCTTTTGGAATAAATAAGGATGTCATCAATAAAGACGACCACAAAGTGATCCAAATATTCTATGAATACTCGGTTCATCATATCCATGAAGGCAGCAGGAGCATTAGTCAATCCAAAGGACATGACTAGGAATTCATAATGCCCGTACCGAGTTTTGAAAGCCGTCTTTGGAATATCCTCAGTTCTAACCTTCAGCTGATGATATCCAGAACGAAGATCGATCTTTGAAAAGAATTGTGCTCCTTGCAACTGGTCAAACAGGTCATCAATACGTGGCAATGGGTACCTATTTTTGATGGTGACATGATTCAACTCCCGATAATCAATACAAAGTCGCATACTTCCATCTTTCTTCTTCACGAATAGAACAGGAGCACCCCAAGGAGAAGTACTAGGACGAATAAAGCCAATGTCTAACAATTTCTGCAGTTGGATCTTTAACTCCTGAAGTTCAATAGGAGCCATTCGATATGGGGCTTTGGAAATGGGTTTTGTACCGGGTTCAAGGTCGATACAAAATTCAATTTCACGCTCTGGGGGTAGGCCAGGAAGTTCTTCAGGGAATACGTCAGGGAATTTATTAACAATAGAAATATCATTCAAAACTGACGTATTTTTGTTTAGATCCGTGACATGAGCTAAGAAAGCTTGACATCCGTTTTTTAATAAACGAATAGCTTTATGGCTTGAGATGACAGCGATTGATTTTAATGGTTTGGTTGCTTGAATTCGCATAATAGGTCGATTAGGAATATGAAAGCTAACAACCTTACGAAAATAATCAATTTTTGCATGATGAGTAGTTAACCAATCAATCCCTAGAATCACGTCAAATGCAAGTATTTTTAATGAAATCAGATCGACAGGTAATGTGTGGGTACCAACTTGAACCAAACAAGACTTATAAACCATGGATGTAATGAAGGTTTCTCCCAATGGAGTTTCAACAGATAAGTCAAAGTCTAATTTCTCCGGAATCAAATTTAATCGATGAGCGCAAGTAGGAGAAATAAAAGAATGGGTAGAACCGGTATCAAATAAAGTATAGACTTCGTTAGAGTTTATGATAAGCTTACCCGTGATGACCTCATTCGGGTTCCTTGCTTTCTGGGAGGTCACAACAAACGCTCTCCCTTGCACTACCGGTTTTGACTTTTCTGGGACGGCCTTTGGTGCCTCCATCCTGGCTGAACTTGTTTTTGGTAAACGACAAAATCGAGCTAAATGACCTTCTCTTCCATAATTATAACATGCTTTAGACGGCATCGCGTAGTTTGGACTGACGTGCCCCTCCCCTCCGCATTTGAAACATATGATAGGTGGTCGTTCTCCTTCCTTAACAACGGGTGCTGGTACTGATGTCTTTCCATCATTGTTGAATCTCCTCTTCTTGAAATGATCATTCTTATTATTTTGGCCCTGATTACCACCGAAGTGGTTACCATTTCTGGCCTGTTGATTCCCATCACGCTTGTTGTCACCGCTTCGATGCCTGCTCTCACTAGTATTATCATTTTACTGACTGCTCTCTTTTGGTTATGTTGACTCGTTATCGCGCTCCACTAACTGAGCCCTATTCACAACATCTGAATAAAAACACAGTTTATGAGAAATAAGATGTTGACGTATCTCAGGTTTCAAACCTCGCAAAAATATTCGCGTCATTCGCTCTTCATTATCCACCAAGTGGGACGTAAACCGGGACAACTCAGCAAATTTAGCCTCACACTGCGACACGGTCATATTATTCTGCTCCAATTTGATGAACTCCACCTCCTTCATGTGTCGAACACTTTCGAGAAAGTATTTATCATTGAACAGCTCTTGAAACTTCTCCCAAGACATCTTCAGTGAGGCAGGTTGAGTACGCTTAATCGATTCCCACCAGTAATCTGCCTCTCCTCGTAACATAAAGGCGGCAAAGGGAACCTTTTGCTCCTCGGAGCATCCCAAGACATCAAATATCTTGGTGATATGCTTTATCTATGTTTTCGCTATAAGTGGTTTTGGCTCTCCCTTAAACTCCGGTGGTCCCAGCTCCTTGAACTGTTTAGCGGTGACCGTCCAAGAGTTTTCAGTGTTTTCACCTACATTTTGAATAGGAGCCGCTCTCACCTGCTGTTGCATGAACTGCATAAAGCTTCTGAACATTCCATCATTCATCATTTGGTCAGTGTTATTGTTTGCATGAGGATTGTCGCCTTCCTGATGCACATTATCCCGATTATTGATATATGGTGAATCAACAATCGCCTGTGCTCCATTGCTATTCTCAACATTCTCAGATGCCATTTTCAGATACTGCCACAAAACTAAAGTTAATTGATATGTCATATATTATCCTTATATTATGACCGACTAATTAAATACCATGCAAATAAACTTAGGTAGGTCATACTAGCGAAGGAATTCCCCGTCTCTCCCCTCCTAGTTCTATTCTCACATCTTATCCAGGGATCATATCCCTAAGCTCTGATACCAACTGTGACGCCCCCAAAATTAGGTATACATCACCCATCTTGGGTCGCCAGATACAGGGTACTGAATACAAATACAACTTAATAATACAACTGTCGTGTATAATACGACCAAACATAATCTGTGAGTTTGAATACAAATATTGTCTACTAGAGAGTATTCATACTCAAAAGGAGTCCTCATTACATTTATTAACACACTATTACATATAATAGTGATGACTACTAACTAATACTATCATTCGGACCATCACTCCATTTCCCGACTTGCCCCAGCTACGTTCTCATTTCCTGAAGAGAACAGTGAAAGAAAGGGTGAGCTCAACTAGCCCAGTAAGAAATATTATGACTAAGATAATGCAGAATAAATTATCATTAGCCTTCAACAGTGTTACACTGATAAAATATAATAGACATCAAGTTTAACTGCAGCGGAACAAGCAATCCATTAAAAGAGTCAAGTAGAAAATAAACTCTACTATCTTTTATGATTTAAAAGGTTTTTCAACATTGTTATCGCTGGGACTCAGCTTAATAAAATAATCCACATCATCGAATCACCCCTGCACTACGGCCAAGGATATTCGTGTATTCGTTAATAGTCATGATCATGCCAACAACTGTCCATCAATGCACTACGGCCCAATGAGAATTTTTACCACATCATTTGTAACATTACGGTCATGATTATACCGAATAATCCCTGGTCATAGTCATACCAAGTCCATCTATGCACTACAAGCCACAGATGACTTTCAACATTTTATAAACATGAGGATGATGACAATGATATAAGAATTCAATAAAACAAGTTCAAGAATTAATTTATCCAAGAATTAACAACGTCCAAATTGTCAACATGATACTGCTTTGTGGAGTAAAATTCAAGAATACTTAGAAGAATATTTTCATGAAAAGATACTGGATGAACTGTAATTATCAATGATATTTCACTAATTTCATGGAGTATAGAAGTTAAAACTTAACCAACTGAGTATAATAACGAATGGAATAACAAAAAAAATCACCGTGCATGCGATAGACCGCACAGACAGGTTATTCTAACAGAATAATAAATAATAGAACCAGGTCCGGCGTAAACGCACAGACAGGATATTCCGACAGAATAATAAACAATGGAACCAGGTCCGGCGTAAACGCATAGACAGGATATTCCGACAGAATAATAATAAATAATGGAACCAGGTCCGGTGTAAAACATACAGACAGGATATTCCAACAGAATAATAACAAGACGGAACCAGGTCCGGTGTAAAACATACAGACAGGATGTTCCAACAGAATAATAAAAAAACCGAACCAGGTCCGGTGTAAAACACACAGACAGGATGTTCCAACAGAATAACAGAAGAATGTCACCAAGTATAGGGTAGACCGCGTATACAGGTTATTCTAACAGAATAATAAGAAATGGAATAACAACAGTTCTCTTCATGAATAAGAAAGAATAACACCCCTTACCGTTTTAAAGAAGAACTGAAATAAGGAAGTATTTAAGTAGCAGAATACTTTTCTTCTCTCTCTATAGTTTCTCTCTCTAGAGTTCAGTGAATTCGTAAGAAATAATGAAGGAATGAGCTGCTATTTATAGAAAAATGAAATGCATAGTAACTAATCCATGAATGGTCCAGATTGATTACTTTAATCTGACGGTCCATATTTAAAGAAAAATCTTTTAAATAAAATATAATATATTCTATTTATAGAATAACTTTAATAAAGTATTCTGTTTTATATAAAAAGATGTTTCTGTTTTATTATGTTAATAATACGAATAAAACAAAACTTCATTATCGCTAAATAATTCATATTATTAACTGACAATAATTGAATCAAACTGAGTGACTTCTCACATAAGTATTAATAATCAATACCGTGTGTTACTATGCAACCACACGTATTACTGTACTTTTATTACCGAGTAGTTCAACAGTAACAATGGTAAAACTTCCGCCGTTATTTTTAATAAAATATTTTGTCGTTTTCTCAATCCGATAATAATTTCGTTGTGGGGTCCACCAATGATCGTGTCGTTGTACGAATATTCCCTGTTAAAACGAATATTCCCCGACCAATCGAATATTATATAACAACTTGCGTACTTTGTAAAATTTATAAATATTACCCACAACTATAACCTTATATCAAATTAACTCCATAATATTCAAAAATGATATTTATAGAAAATTCTTATTTATTTATAAAAGTTGGGGTCTTACATACGTGTTAGAGAACGATGTACTAGACAGACCCACCATGAGAATTCTATGTGGAGCATTATACGAAGTGTCATTAGCGATTCTCATAGTGACAATGATGTAATGATCCTTCGACCTGAAATCACTATATTACTACACGGAAATTTATGTACTTTGATATCATCAAAGGTCACTTTTAAAAGGATGGACTATAAAGGTGATTATTGAGTACATCATGAATTATGTGAGGCATATGAGTGATCTAGATGGAATTTAACCCTCCTATATATATTAGGGGTGATATCCATAGGCCTCTTGATTGAATAGGACTATGAAATGTATGGCCATGCTCAAATAGTAATTTGTTTCATATAGTCTACTCATTGATCAAGAAAACTCAGATTAAATTATGAAGAGTATGACACATTCCATGATTCGAGTTTAATTCAGGATGTCAAGGTTAAAAGGATTAAATTATATTAAAACATTGGTCATGAAAAAGGTTGCATCGAATCATCGATCTTATTATTACTTGGGTAGCAGTGATGCATTACTTGATGCCGCTCACTGTTTATAATTTTATAATATGATTTTAAAATTATTGTCAACGTAATAATAACCTATAGGGTCACACACATAGAACATAATTAAAAGGGAATTAATTTAAATTGTACAGATTTAAATGTGTCAATATGATTGATAATATTTAAATTACGAATTTAAATTAATAGGATAATTTTGATATAGGTATATTAAATAAGTAAGACTTAATTAAGATATATATATATATATATATATATATATATATATAAAATTTGGATTTTATTAGGATTTTTGATTAATCCCTTTTTAACCGCTATATATGATATGTAGCAGCCATTTTAGGGATAATCATCATAACCTCATAAACCCTAGCCGCTCTTAGAGAGAGACTAGAGAGAAAACCTTTGAAAATCCTTATCCTTGGTGGCTAGTACTGCAATTCTCTTCACTGTAGATCGTGTGACGATTCGCAGGCGTTCGTGTGGACACTGTATAGACGTAGTACCGTGAGGAATTGCATTGGAGATTCGAAGCGTTTCAGAAAATACTATAATCAGTATAATATCTAAACACTGAATTATTATCTTTTCGCATGGATCCTGTTTTAGGGTTTTGGATTTAGCTTTATAATTTTTATTTTTCGCTGCGTTTTTATGCCGAAATCCCTACATAATGAATACAAAGGGTTATTCACCAGGCATGCGGTAATCCGCGTAGATAGGTTATTCTCATAGATTAATAAGGAATGAAATATTGACAACCCTTAATTGATAACCCTTATGAGTATGAAGAAAATAATATCTTTTACGAGTATTGAAAGAAAATAACATCCCTTACCTTAATAAAAGACTAGATATTGCACTAGTGTAGTAGTAGAACTTTGTGTTGGTGGTGTGTGTTTGCTTCTCGAATACTCTTCTTTTTTCTCTCTTATTTTCTCGCTATAGTTTCTCTCTATAAATTTCTTGAATTGGTGAGAATGAAGGAAGAAATGAGCTTCTATTTACAGAAGAATTTTAGCTTGGCCCTTGCAATGCGAAGAGGCAAGTGGTTTGGCGCCTGTAATGTGAAAATGCAATTGGTTTGCCGCTTGTAATGTGAAAAGGTAAGTGGTTTGACTCCTGTAATGTGAAAGGCAAGTGATTTGACGTATGTTAAAGGTAAGTACTATTGATGAAAATGACTCTTAGATGATGACCTATGGGTCCCATAGAATAAGTTAAACTTACAACAAACGTCTCATGACAACCCCACTATTTATATCAAAAATTGAATAAATATTTACCACAATTCATATATCTTCAATCAACACATTTTTAATCTTTCAATAATTATTCATCATTAATATTATAACTCACTATATTGACAACCAAATCGTTTCCAGGAAAAAAGGGGCTTTAAGATAAGGATTTCTCATTATTGGGGCGCAATTAAATAACTTAACCCCTTTCCTCGACAAAACTTTCTAGACATTGTCAATAGTAAAAATAATTAAATGAATAACTGTGTCATGTCAATTATTGATTTAATATTATAAAATATTGTACAGATGATACTGTGATAATAATTGAATCAATAATATGAGATACTATACAATAACTACTATGACAATTATTGAATGAAACTGAGTACCAACTTACGTAAGCATCAATAATCAGAGATACTGTGCAATACCGTGTGCTACTGTGTAACAACGCATATTACTGTACTTTTTAGCACCAGGTATTTTAACAGTTTAACAGTAAAAGTTTTGCCGTTATTTTTATAAAAAAGTTATTTTTGTCGCTTTGTATATCTGATAGTTATTCTGTTGTGAGGTCCAACATTGATTGCACCGTCGTACAAATATTCTCCGACAAAAAGAATATTCCCCGACCAAACGAATATTTCACGACAAAACGAATATTTTATGACAAATTGGTTACTTTGTAAACTTTTCACGTATCACCCATAAATATAACATTTATTAAATTATCACCTTACTATTTAGAATAATATTTAGAGAAAATTAAATCTTTATTCAGAAAAAGTTGGGGTCTTACAACCTCTCCTCTTTATAAAATTTCGTCCTCAAAAGTGATGTATGTACCTGGTATTTTGAAGAGGTGAGGATACCTTTTTTTCATTTCAGATTCTAACTCCTAGGTCATTTTCTCAATAACATGATTTCTCCATAAAATTTTGACTTGAGGTATAACATTTGAGCGTAGAGTATTTTCCTTCTTATCCAAGATTTTAACAGGTGCCTCTTTATACGTTAAATCTTCTGCTATCTCGTCTGGTTTTAATTCAATAATGTGGTTTGGGTTTTCCACATATTTACGTAGTATGGAAATGTGAAAAACGTTATGAGCACGAGAAATGCTTGGCGGTAAAGTAAGTTTATCGGCCACATTTACTACTCGATCGAGAATTTCAAATTGACCAATAAATCGAGGGTTGAGCTTTTCTCTCTTCGTCGATTCTTGCTTCTGGAATAACACCTTCTTGTACTTTCTTCCTCATATTTATCAGCTCTAGGTCTGTAGCTTGAGCAGCTTTAACTTTATCGATTAAAATTAGTTCTAATCGTATATTCGTCATCTTCACGTGGGTCCTTAGAGTTTTTAACTCTATCTCTATTCTTTGTAAGTCATATAAAATGGGCCTTTGCATGTGTTGACAATATCGCACTCGTACCCGCATACGATCTTCTACTTAACGCGTCAGCTACCACGTTCATTTTTCCAGGATGGTATTGAATTGTATGGTCATAATCTTTTAACAGCTCGAGTCAACGTCGTTGCCGCATGATGAGTTCTTTTTGGGTGAAGAAATTTTTGAGGCTTTTGGAGTATATTAGAATGTCATCAATAAAGACAACCACGAAATGATCCAAATATTTCTTGAATATTCGGTTCATCATGTTCATGAAAAGCAGCGTGGGCATTGGTCAATCCGAAGGACATAACTAGAAATTCGTAATGCCCGTTTCGAGTTCTAAAGGCAGTCTTTCGAATGTCATCAGTTTTAATTTTTAACTGATGATACCCAGAACGGAGACCGATCTTTGAGAAGAATTTAACACCTTGCAACTGGTCAAACAAGTCATCAATGCGAGGTAACGGTCACCTATTTTTTTATGGTAACATAGTTTAACTCTCAATAGTCAATGCAAAGTCGCATACTCCCATCTTTCTTCTTTACGAATAAAACAGGAGCACCCCAAGGCGATGTACTAGGACAAATGAAACCAATGTCTAACAACTCCTGTAGTTAGGCTTTTAACTCTTGATGTTCAATAGGAGCCATTCGATATGGGGTTTTGGAAATAGATTGTGTACCGGGTTAAACGTCAATATAGAATTCGATTTCACGTTCTGGGGGTAGGCCAAGAAGTTTTTCGGAAAATACGTCAAGGAATTTATATATTAACAACAGAAATATCATTAAAATCTGATGTATTTTTATTCAAATCTGTGATATGGGCTAAGAAAGCTTGATATCCATTTTTCAATAAACGAATGACTTTACGGCTTGAAATGACAGTGATTGATTTCAATGGTTTGGTTGCTTGAATTCGCATAACAGGTTGGTTATGAATACGAAAACTAACGAACTTATAAAAATAATCAAGTTTAGCATGATGAGTAGTTAACTAGTCAATTCCTAAAATCACATCAAATGTAAGTATTTTCAAAGATGTGAGGGTGCCGATTTGAATTAAACAAGATTTATAAAAAGTGGATATAACGGAGGTTTCTCCTAACGAAGTTTCAACAGATAAGTAAAAGTCTAATTTCTCATGGGTCAAGTTCAAACGTTGAGCACAAACAGGTGAAATAAAAGAGTGGGTAGAATCGGTATCTAATAAGGTATAGTGTAAGACCCCGACTTTTTATGAATAAAGATTTAATTTTCTCTAAATGTTATTTTGAATAATAAGGTGTGGATTTGATATGATGTTATAGTTGTGGGTAATATTTATAAATTTTACAAAGTAAGTAAGTAGTCATAAAATATTCGTCTGGTCAGGGAATATTCTTTTTGTCGGAGAATATTCGTATAACAACACAATCATTAGTGGACCCCACAACAGAATTACTGACGCATATGGAAAGCGACAGAAATAACGGTAAAACTTTTACCGTTAACTGTTGAAATACCCGATGATAAAAGATAGTAATACGCGTACTTGCACAGTAGCACACGGTATTGTATAGTATCTTTGATTATTGATACTTACGTGAGAAGTCACTCAGTTTTATTCACTTATTGTAATAGTAGTTGATGCATAGTGTCTCATATTATTGATTCAATTATTGTCACAGTATCATCTGCACAATATTTTATATTATTAAATCAATAAATGAGATGACGCAGTTATTCATATTATTATTTGCATTATTGATAATTTCTAGAAAGTTCTGTCGAGAAAAAGGGTTAGGTTATCTAATTGAACGCCAATAAGGAGAAGTCCTTATCGGAAAGCTCCCTCTTTCTTGAGAATGATTTGATTGTTAATATTGCGAGTTATAATATTAATGATGAATAATTATTGAAAGATTAAAAATGTGTTTAGTGAAGTCAAGTGATTTGATATAAATAAGGAGTTTGTCATTAAGTATTTGTTGTAAATTTGGTTTATTACATGGACCCACACTTACTCATTTTTTAAAATCGTCGGTAAAAAGTTATCTCAGTTTTTATTTTTTAGTAATAAAACAGAAAATTTTTTATATAAAACAGAATATTTTTTATAAATAGAATATATTATATTTTATTTTGTTGCATAGTATTGTATAGTGTTTGCATAGTGCTGCATAGTAAAATCAAAAAATTTCAGCCGAATTTTCGTCGTCCGTGAAGAAGTTACTGTGCAGTCTATGATTTTTCCTAAATAGTATCCTGTCATTCTCCTATAAATAGAATGCTTAGTTTAAGAATGAAAATCACACCAGAATCAGATAATTCTTCTTCTATAATATTAAGCGTATTTCTTTTGAGTCTAAGGAAATTTTGAGTGAAGTAAATAGTGCAAGTTTTCTTCAAGAATATCCCCGCTATACCAATCAGAAGTACTCTCCTTTTAAGGTAAGGAATATTATTTATTTCATATTCATAAGAGATATTATTTCTTATATTAATAAGGAATATTATTTCCGTTCAATATTCGTAAAAAATATTATTTTCGTTTAATATTCATAAGGGATATTATATTCGTTCAATATTTGTAAGGAATATTATTTTCGTTCAATATTCGTAAGTGATATTATTTTTGTTCAATATTCGTAATAAATAATATTTTCTTCCACTCTGTAGTATGTAAGTAATATTATTTCGTTTCAGAGTCCTAATTCTAAACTCATTTTGTTAAGTATTGCTTCTATACTCCTTGAAATTAGTAGAATATCCATAAAATTTGCGCTTTATCGAGTATCTTTTCACGAAAATATTTTTTCGAACATTCTTGTTAAATTTTAATCTTTTCATACCGGAGTACTATTCACGATAAAATTTGATTTCTTTTCTGTCCAAATTATTTTTGATACACGAATATTATCCTTGAATTTTACTCTACAAAGCAGTTATCATGTTTACAATTTGGACATTTTTAAACTTTGGATAAATTAAAAATCTTTAATATTTATCTGTAATTTCGTTTGATTAATGCTTATAACATTGTCATCATCCTCATGCTTATATTGTGATGAAAGTCATCTTTGGAGATATACTGTTGATTGGTATGATTATGACCAGGATTTATGTATTGGTATAATCATGACTTGTAATGTTACAAATGATGTGGTAAAAGTTCTCATTGGCCTGTAGTACATTGATGGACAGTTGTTGGCATGATCATGACCACTGGTGATAATAATGAATATCTTGACCCGTAGTGCATGGATAATTCGTGGATGTGATACTAATGAATATCCTTGGCCCACAGTGCATGGATAATTCAGTGATATGAATTATTTATTGAGCTGTGTTACAACAATAAAATATTGATGATGAACTTTTAAATCATAGAAGATAGTAGATATCATGCTCTACTTGACTCTTCTAATGAATTGCTTGTTCCGTTGCAGTTAAACTTGTTGTCTATTATATTCTATCAGTTTTACATTATTGAAGGCTAACGATAATTTATTCTGCATTATCTTAGTTATAATATTCTTTACTAGGCTAGTTGAGCTCACCCTTTTCTTTCATTGTTCTCTTCAAGAAATGAGAGTATAGCTGGGACTAGTCGGGCAATGGAGTGACGGTCCAGATGGTTGCAATAGTAGTCCTCACTATTCTGTGAAATAGTGTGACAATAATTGTAATGAGGACTTCATTTGAGTTTGGATATTGTCTACGAGATAATATTCGTGTTAAAACTATCAGCTTATGTTACACGACAGTTGTGTAATTAAGTTTGTATTTGTATTCTGTACCATGTATTTGACAACTCAGAATGGGTTGTGTATATCTATTTTGGGGGTGTCACAGTTGGTATCAAAGCTTAAGGATATGATCCCTAGCTGAGATTTGAGGCTAGAACTAAGAGGGGAGAGACGGGTAAATACTTCGCTAGTATGACCTACCTAAGCTTATTTGTTATTTAATTGGTTGGTCACAATATAGGGATAATATGTGGTATGTCAATTAACCCTTATTTTATGGCAGTATTTGAAAATGACATCTGAAAATTAAGAGATGAACTCATATAGAATTTTAAGTGATGAATCGAGGAGATTCATTTAAAGAATAAATATTGGAGTATAATATTTTATTGGGGAGTACTAATTAAGTTATTAAACTTGATTGTAGGATGTTAGGCGAAGAAAAAATTAGAGATATCCATGTGGTGAGTGAACAATTAATAGTTACACCCGAGCTAGTCACAGAGGTAGCAGTTGAGAGTCGGGAAGAAGAGGAACTTGAGGAGAATTTATTTGAAGAAATTTTTGATTGAAATATAGAGCTGCAAGATCGTATTCGTGAGTTAAAAGAGCATGCTGAAGAATGGCAGGCGGTCGTGGAGCAAAGGGATACAACAATTCAAGATTGTGTTATCCGATATGTGATGCTTGAACAAAAGCACTCTTTGGCAGAGTATAAGACAATAAAGCTGAAATCTGAGAATTCAAATGTCAAGAATCAGTTGAAAGAAGAAACAACTGAACGAGTGAGAATGGAGGATGCATGGGTAAAAGCCGCACGACGCGTTGATATTGTAGAAAGAGACGTCCGATCCAAAAAGGCCAAAATAGATGATATGGATCTCGCTTTTTGGACAGAAATTAGGAGAACCGAACATCAAGTTTGGAATTATCCTGTACAGTGCGGTCAACCCCAATTCAATATGGATCAAAGATTAATGATTCAGATCATGGATCAGGAGTACGGCGAAGCAGTTGAGGGTGGAATGTGCCCTATAGCGAAGTTAAGTCCAGCTGAAATGGTAGCACCAGAAGCTATCCCGGACAGTTCAAAGTCGGTGGTTCAAGGGAGAGCATTTGTCATGACTTCCCAAAAAGCTAGGAACCTGAACAAAGTTATCACGGGTAAGCTAATCATAAACTCTTGCAAGTCTATACCTTATTTGATACCGGTTCTACCCATTCTTTTATTTCACCTAATTGTGCTCAACGTTTAAACTTGACTTCGGAGAAATTAGACTTTGACTTATCGATTGAAACTCTGTTGGGAGAAACCTTCGTTACATCCACCATTTATAAATCTTGTTTAATTCAAATCGATACCCTCACATTACCTGTTGATCTCATCTCTTTGAAAATACTTGCATTTGACGTGATTTTAGGAATCGACTGGTTAACTACTCATCATGCTAAAATTGATTATTTTAGTAAGGTTGTTAGCTTTCATATTCCTAACTAACATGTTATGCAAATTTAAGTAACCAAACCACTAAAGTCAATCACTGTCATAACAAGCCATAAAGCCATTCGTTTATTGAAAAACGGAAGTCAAGCTTTCTTAGCCCATGTTACGAATTTAAACAAAAATACGTCAGATTTGAATGATATTTCTATTGTTAAATTTCCTGACGTATTCCCCGATGAACTTCCTGGCCTACCCCAAAGTGTGAAATCAAATTTTTTATTGACCTTGAACCCGGTACAAAACCCATTTCTAGAAACCTCAAATATTTCTTCAACTAAAATGAATGTATCGTGCGCCAAAGACGTTGGCTCGAGCTGTTGAAAGATTATGATCATACCATTCAATACCATCTTAGAAAAGCAAACGTGGTAGCTGACGCGTTGAGTAGAAGATCGTATGCGGTTACGAGTGCGACGTCGTTAACACAAAGACCCATTTTGTACAAGTTACAAATGATGAAGATAGAGTTAAATACTCTAGGGACCCACGTGATGATATCAAATATACGAGTAGAACCGGTTTTAATCGATAAAGTTAAAACTGCTCAAACTACAGACCCAAAGCTGATGAATATGAAGAAGAAAGTACAAGAATGTGTTATTCCAGAAACAAGAGTCGATGAAGAGAGGAAATCTCAACTCTCGATTTATCGGTCCATTTGAAATCCTCGATCGAGTAGGAACTGTGACCTATAGACTCGCCTTACCGCCGAATATGTCTCGTGTTTATAACATTTTTCACGTATCTATGTTACGTAAATATGTGGACGACCCCAACCACATTATTGAATTAGAACCGGATGAGATAATAGAAGATTTAACGTATGAAAAGGTAACTATTAAAATCTTGGATAAGAAGGAACATATTTTACGCTCAAAGGTTATACTTCAAAAGTTTGAATCCGAAATGAAAACAAGATATCCTCACCTCTTCGACATACCAGGTACGCACACCAATTTTGATGACAAAATTTTATAAAAAAAAGGAGGTTGTAAGACCCTGACTTTTTATGAATAAAGATTTAATTGTCTCTAAATGTTATTTTGAATAATAAGCTGTGGATTTGATATGATGTTGTAGTTGTGGGTAATATTTATAAATTTTACAAAGTAAGCAAGTTGTCATAAAATATTCGTTTGGTCGGGGAATATTCTTTTTATCGGAAAATATTCGTATGACGGCACAATCATTAGTGGACCCCACAACAGAATTACTGTCGGATATAGAAAACGATAGAAATAACCTTTTTATAAAAATAACGGCAAAACTTTTACCGTTAACTGTTGAAATATCCGGTGATAAAAGTACAGTAATACGCATGCCTGGTTGCACAGTAGCACACGGTATTATACAATATCTTTAATTTTTAATGCTTACGTGAGAAGTCACTCAGTTTTATTCAATTATTACAACAGTAGTTGATGCATAGTATCTTATATTATTGATTCAATTATTGTCACAATATCATTTGCACAATATTTTATATTATAAAATTAATAAATGAGATGACACAGTTATTAATATTATTATTTGTATTATTGACAATGTCTAAAAAGTTTTGTTGAGGGAAGTGGTTAAGTTATCTAATTGTGCGCCAATAAGGAGAAGTCCTTATCAGAAAGCCCCCTCTTTCCTAGGAATAATCTGGTTGTTAATATTGCGAGTTATAAAATTAATGATGAATAATTGTTGAAAGATTAAAAATGTGTTTAGTGAAGTCAAGTGATTTGATATAAATAAAGGGGTTTGTCATGAAATATTTGTTATAAATTTGGTTTATTAGAAAGTTATCTCAGTTTTTGTTTTATAGTAATAAAACAAAAAACTTTTTATATAAAACAGAATACTTTTTATAAATAGAATATATTATATTTTATTTTGTTACATAGTACTGCATAGTGTTTGCATAGTGCTGCATAGTAAAATCAAAATTTTTCAGTTGAATTTTCGGCGCCCGTGAAGAAGTTACTGTACAGTCCATTATTTTTCCTTAATAGTATCCTGCCATTCTCCTATAAATAAGATGTTTAGTTTAAAAATGAAAATCACAATAGAATCAAAGAATTATTCTTTTATAATATTAAGCGTATTTCTTTTGAGTTTAAGGAAACTTTGAGTGATGCAAATAGTGCAAGTTTTTTTCAAGAATATCCCCGCTATACCAGTCAAAAGTACTCTCCTTTTAAGGTAAGGGGTATTATTTATTTTATATTCAAAAGAGATATTGTTTCTCGTATTCGTAAAGAATATTATTTTCGTTCAATATTCGTAAAGAATATTATTTTCGTTTAATATTGATAAGGGATGTTATCTTCGTTCAATATTCGTAAGGAATATTATTTTTGTTCAATATTCGTAAGGGATATTATTTTTGTTCAATATTCGTAAGAAATAATATTTTCTTCCATACTCTGTAGTATGTAAGTAATATTATTTCGTTTCAGATTCTGAATTCTACACTCATTTTGTTAAGTATTGCATCTATACTCCTTGAAATTAGTATAATATACTTGAAATTTGCGCTTCATCGAGTATCTTTTCACATAAATATTTTTTTGAACATTCTTGTTAAATTTTAATCTTTTCGTACCGGGGTACTATTCACAGGATACTATTCACAAAATACTATTCACGGGATACTATTCACTGGGGTACTATTCACGATAAAAATATATTTCTTTTCTGTCCAAATTATTTTTGATATATGAATATTTTTCTTAAATTTTACTCCACAAAGCAGTTATCATGTTGACAATTTGGACATTTTAAACTCTGGATAAATTAAAAATCTTTAATATTTATCTGTGATTTCGTTTAATTAATGTTTATATCATTGTCATTATCCTCGTGCTTATATTGTGATGAAAGTCATCTTTGGCCCGTAGTGCATAGATGGATCGTCGATTGATATGGTTATGACCAGGATTTATATATCGCTGTAATCATGACATGTAATGTTACAAATGATGTGGTAAAAGTCTTCATTGGCCCGTAGTGCATTGATGGATAGTTGTTGGCATGATCATGACCACTGGTGATAATAACGAATATCTTTGGCCCGTAGTGCATGGATAATTCGTGGATGTGATACTAATGAATATCCTTGGCCCATAGTGCATGGATAATTCAGTGATGTGGATTATTTATTGAGCTGTGTTACAACGATAAAATATTGATGATGAACTTTTAAATCATAGAAGATAGTAAATATCATGCTCTACTTGACTCTTCTAATGGATTGCTTGTTCCGCTGTAGTTAAACTTGTTGTCTATTGTATTCTATCAGTTTTACACTATTGAAGGCTAACGATAATTTATTCTGCATTATCTTAGTTATAATATTCTTTACTGGACTAGTTAAGCTCACCCTTTGCTTTCATTGTTCTCTTCAAGAAATGAGAATATAGCTGGGACTAGTCAGGGAATGGAGTGACGGTCCAGATGGTTGCTATAGTAGTCCTTACTATTCTGTAAAATAGTGTGATAATAATTATAATGAGAACTTCATTTGGGTTTGGATATTATCTACGAGACAATATTCATGTTAAAACTTTCAGCTTATGTTACACGACAGTTGTATAATTAAGTTTGTATTTGTATTCTGTACCATGTATCTGGCGACTCGAAATGGGTTGTGTATATCTATTTTGGAGGCGTCACATATAGACTTCTCAAGAGTTTATGATTAGCTTACCCGTGATAACTTCTCAAGAGTTGACTTTGCTGCATGAAAAATCGAGCTAAGTGACCTTCCTTTCCGTAATTGTAACACACTTTGGGTTGCTGCGTACAATTTGGACAGATGTGCCCCTCTTGTCTGCATTTGTAACATACGACTGGTGGTCATTCTCCTCCCCTAGAAACGGATGCTGGTGCTGATGTCGATGTCTTTCTGTCATTATTGAAACTTCTCTTTTTGAAATTTCTACTGGACTCACTTTCTCTATTATCTTGGCCAGGATTACCACCGAAGTGGTTACCATTTCTGGCATGATATTTTCCTCTACTTTGGTTATCATTGTTACGATTACTATTTCCACTGGTATGATTATAATCGTGTTGTCGGTTATTGTCTTTTGGTTGAAAAGTCTCATTATCTCGCTTCAATAATTGAGCCCAATTCACAACATCTAAATACAAACAAATTTTATGAGAAATGAGGTATTGACGAATTTCAGGTTTCAAACCTCTCAGAAATATTCGTGTCATTCGTTCCTCATTATCCACAAAATGAAATACAAACCGGGATAATTCCGTAAATTTGGCCTCGTATTGTGATACATTCATATTGTTATGTTCTAGTTTGATGAATTCCACCTTCTTCATATGTCGAATACTTTCTGGAAAATACTTGTCGTTGAACAATTCTTGGAATTTCTCCCAAGACATCTTAATTGCTGAAAGATGAGTATATTTCACATATTCCCACCAGTAATCTGCCTCTCCACGCAACATAAAGGCGGCGAAGGGAACCTTTTGCTCCATTGCGCATCCCAGGACATCAAATATTTTGGCGATCTACTTAATCAAAGCTTCTGCCTTGAGTGGCTCTGGCTTTCCCAAAAACTCCGGCAGTCCCAACTCCTTGAATTGCTTGGCAGTGACCAACCGTGAGTTACCATTGTTTTTACCTGTATTTTGAGCAGGAGTCTCTCTCGTCTGGCATTGCATGAATTGTAGAAAGCTCTTAAACACCCCCATCGTTCATTATTTGGTCGGTGTTGTTGTTTACAGGAGGATTATTATTTTTTTAATGCACATTATCCTTGTTATTGATTGACAGTGTCTCAATGGTCTCATATGCCCCACTGCTTAGATTTTCAGATGTCATTCTCAAATACTGCCAGAAAACAAGGGTTAATTAAAGAAATTAATATGTTACATATTATCCATATATTTCGACTGACCAATTAAATAACGAATAAGCTTAGGTATGACACACTAGCGTAGAATTTTACTAATCTCTCCCCTCCTAGTTCTAATCCCAAATCTCCACTAGAGACCATATCCCTAAGCTCTGATACAAACTGTGACACCCTCAAAATAGGTTCACACAACCCATTTTGAGTCTCTAAAATACATGGTACAGAATCTAAATACAAACTTCTATACTTACAACTATTAAACTGTCGTGCAAAATACGACAACACATAAGCTGTGAGTTTGAATACAAATATTGCACCGTATATAATACTACAATATCCAAACTCAAATTAAGTCTTCATTATAGTTATTATCACACTATTTCACAACATAGTGAAGACTTCTATAGTAACTATCTTGGACCATTACTCCACTCCCCTACTTGTCCCAGCTACACTTTCATTTTCTAAGAAGAACAATGGAACAAAAAGGAAAAGTATAAGCTCAACTAACCCAGTAAAGAATATTGTGACTAAAATAATGTAGTCCAAATTATCTTTAGTCCTCAACAGGGAAAAATCGGATAGAATACAATAGACAACAAATTTTAGATTAACAACTACAGCGAAAATAACAATCCATTCGAAGAGTCAAGTAGAGCATGATGTCTACTATCTTCTGTGATTTAAAAGTTCATCATTAATCTTTTGCATCACCAGTGGTTATGATCATGTCAAACTTTTGTCCATCTATGCACTACGGGCTAAAGAAAAATTTCACCACAAACCTTTATCTGTAACATTAAAGGTCATGATTATACCAATACATAATTCTTGGTCATAATCATACCAATCATCAGTTCATCTTTGCACTACGGACCGAAGATGACTTTCACCACAATATAAGAGTGAGGATGATGACAATGACATAAAGAATGAATCAAGTGAGATCAAAGACAAATATTATAGACTTATAATTTAATTTATCCTGAGTTCAAGAATGTCAAAATTGTCAACATAATCACCATTTGTGGAGTAAAATTCAAAAAATGATATTTAAGATTCAAATTTTAAAGATAATTTGTACAAAGATAAGAAACTAAATTCCGTCGTGAATAGTACTCCAGCGTGAATAGTACCCTAAATGAATATTACTGTAAGACCCCAACTTTTATGAATAAAGATTAATTTTTCTCTAATTATTATTTTGAGTAATAAGATGTGGATTTGATATAATGTTATAGGTTTGGGTAATATTTATAAATTTTATAAACTAAGCAAGTTGTCATAAACTATTCGTTTGGTCGGGAAATATTCGTTTTATCAGGGAATATTCGTACGATGACACAATCATTAGTGGACCACACAACAGAATTACTTTCGGAGTTAGAAAACGACAGAAATAAATTTTAATAAAAATAACGACGAAAATTTTACTGTTAACTGTTGAAATACCTAGTGATAAAAGTACAGTAAAATGCGTGGTTACATAGTAGCACACGGTATTGTACAATATCTTTGATTATTGATGCTTACGTGAAAAGTCACTCAGGTTTATTCAATTATTGCCACAATATTTGTTGCACAGTATCTCATATTATTGATTCAATTATTGTCACAGTATCATCTGCACAATATTTTATATTATTAAATTAATAATTTACGCGACACAATTATTCATATTATTAGTTAGCATTATTAGTAATGTCTAGGAAGTTCTGTCGAAGAAAGGAGTTTGGTCACCTAATTGTGCGCCAATAAGGAGAAATCCTTATTGAAAAGCCATATCTTTCCTGGGATTGATCTGGTTGTTAATATTGTGAGCTTATAATATTATTTATGAATAATTATTATGTGGTGAATATTTGTACAGTTTTGATATAAATGAAATATTTGTTGAAATTCTGGCAATTATTTTCTCCGATAAAATATTCATTTAAATATATTATTATAATATCATAATTTTTTTTATAATTTAAATGGTAATATTATTATTATTATTATAATATATAATTTCTAACATGTGAATAAAAGTGAAGTAAAGATTATCATTTTGGTTTTGAATTCTTCCGTGCACATTTTCTCTTCTGCGTATTTTTCCTAAGTTGGTTGGTGGTTGATTTGGTTTCCTGCAAACCATTCCTTTGTTTTCAAATAGTGTGGGCCCCAACCATTATAAAATGTGAGTTAGGCACTAATGAATGAATTGCCTACAATCCTTTGTTTTCAAAGTGTGGCCCTTCATGACCAAACTTTCCAAGTAAATGATTCTTCTGCAAACCATATTTCCTTAAGGGGTGGGCCCTCAACCAATAAGAGGTAAGGAAAAGTTTGGCATAAAAGAAATTAAGAATTAGGATGGAAAGGTTGGCAGAATTAGGCAACCTGCTTAATTCTTTTCTCCCTCCGTTGCACTATAAAAGGATGGTTACCCCTCATTCCTTAACACGCCATTTCAATATCAAAAATTCTTATTCTATAGTATTGTGAGCATTTTTTTTAGTATAAGGATACTTTGAGTGTAACTTTTTGTGCAAGATTTTCTCATAATAATATCTGATATTCCAGTCAAATCTAGTTTCTACTAAGGTAAAGGATATTATTTTATTTCAATACTCGTAAGAAATATTATTTTCTTTCATACTCCATATTATGGAAGGGATATTATTTTATTTTATATTCCTAAATTTAAACTTACTATGGCAAGTATTGCTTCTATAATTCCTGAAATTAGTAGAATATCCTTGAAATTTGTGCTTCATCTAGTATCGTTTCACAAAAATATTTTTTGAACATTCTTGTTAAATTTTAATCTTTTCATGTCGGGGTACTATTCACTCGAGTACTATTCACCCGGGGTACTATTCATGAAAAAATTTATTTCTTTTCTGTCCGAATTATTTTTAGATGAATATTATTCTTGAATTTTACTCCACAAAGCAGTTATCATGTTGAAAATTTGGACATTCTTAACTCTGGATAAATTGAATTATAAATCTTTAATATTTATCATTGATCTTGTTTGATTGATATCATTGTCGTCATCATCATGCTTATATTGTGATGAAAGTCATCTTTGGCCCGTTGTGCATAGATAGACTGTTGATTGGTATGATTATAACCAGGAATTATGTATTGGTATAATCATGACCTGTAATGTTACAAATGATGAAAGACATTGTCAATAGTACAAATAATAATATGAATAACTGTGTAGTGTTAATTATTAATTTAATAATATAAAATATTGTGCAGATGATACTGTGACAATAATTAAATCAATAATATGAGATACTATGTAGCAACTATTGTGACAATTATTAAATGAACTGAGTGACTTCTTACGTAAGTATCAATAATCAGAGATACTGTGCAATACCGTGTGCTATTGTGCAACAATACGTATTATTGTACTTTTTATCACTGAGTATTTCAACATTTTAACAGTAAAAGTTTTGTCGTTATTTTTATAAAAAGGTTATTTTTGTCGCTTTCTATATCCTACAGTTATTCCGTTGTGGGGTCCACCAATGATTGCGCCGTCGTACGAATATTTCGCGACCAAACGAATATTTTTTGACAAAATAAATATTCTATGACAACTTGCTTACTTTGTAAAATTTGCACATATCACCCATAACTATAGCATTTATTAAATTATCACCTTACTATTTAGATTAATATTTAGAGAAAATTAAATCTTTATTCATAAAAAGTTAGGGTTTTACATTTATGAAATGCATAAAATGAAATGAATGTCATTGAATAGATTATAAAGCATAATTGTTACGTGAAACATGAATTGTATAAACTGTTGGACTTGTTGAGCCGTCGCGCTCATACTTGTAAATAGTTGTATTTGCCGCTTAAAGATGAATTGCTCTAGTAAACATGGCGATAAGGACTTCAAGCATGATACGAATTGAATTTTTTATTATTTTCCTTAGTTAGATTTATATTAAGATAAAATGATTCTTGTAATGTACATGTGTGAGACCCCAGATTTTATGAATAAAGGTTTAAATTTCTCGAAATATTTTTTTAAATATTATGGTGTAGATTTGATATAATGTTATAGTTTTGGGTAGTATTTATAAATCTTGCAAAGTATGCAAGTTGTTGTATAATATTCGATTGGTCGGGGAATATTATTTTTGTCGGGGAATATCCGTACGACGGCACAATTATTGGTGGACCCCACAACAGAATTATTATCGGATTGAGAAAACGACAAAAATATTTTATGAAAATAACGGCGGAAGTTTTACCATTAATACTGTTGAACTACTCGGTAGTAAAAGTACAGTAATACACGTGGTTGCATAGTAACACACGATTTTGATTATTGATGCTTACGTGAGAAGTCACTCAGTTTTGCTTATTATTTGGATCCCTATTTACCCATTTTTCAAAATAATCGGTAGAAAAATTATTTAAAGGTGGGGCCCACATGTGGGGCCCATATGTGTTGAAAAATGATTTTGGAAATGGAAGAGTATACGTATGGAAGTATATGTATGTATTGAGTATATAGTGGGAGAAAGTGATATGTGAAAGTGATAGGTGTGTGATGTATGTGTGAGTAGAAAATGGTGAAAAAGTGGTAGTGTGATAGTGATGTGTAAGAGTGTAGTGAAATTGATTTTTGGGTGGGTGGTTGGGGGATTGATGTTGGTTATGGGGGAGAAAAATTAAGTGGTGTATATATAATATTGATATATATAAGTTGAAAACATGTGTTTATATATATGAATTATATTTTAATTTTTGTTGAAATCTTATTGGTTAGTTGTTTGACTTAGTTGTTAGTTGATTGAAGAAATAATTCTGCAGAAATAATTCATTCATAAACAGTACACTTCCATTCTCCTATAAATAGAAACTCATTCCTTCATTATTTCTTACTAATTAACTGAAACTATAGAGAGAAAAATTATAGAGAAACTATAGAAAAGTATTCTGCTACTTCTCTACTCTTATATTCAGTTTCTTTTACGGTAAGGGGTATTATTTCTTTTGTATTCAAGAAGAGAACTTCTATTATTCCATTTCTTTATTGTTCTGTTGGAATAACCTGTATACGCGGGCTACCCTATACTTGGTAACATTCTTCTATTATTCTGTCTTTATTATTCTATTGGAACATCCTGTCTGTGTGTTTTACACCGGACCTGGTTCCGTCTTTATTATTATTCTATTAGAATATTCTGTCTGTGTGTTTTACATCGGACCTGGTTCCGTCTTTATTATTATTCTGTTGAAATATCATGTCTATGTGTTTTACACCGAACCTGGTTCCTTCTTTATTATTATTCTATTGGAATATCTTGTCTGTGTGTTTTAAACCGGACCTGGTTCCGTCTTTATTATTATTCTGTTAGAATATCTTATCTGTGTGTTTTACACCGGACTTGGTTCCGTATTTATTATTGTTCTGTTGGAATATCATGTCTGTGTGTTTTACACCGGACCTGAGTCTGTTACTTATTATTCTGTTGGAATAACCTATCTATGCGAAGTACCGCATGCATGGTGATTTCTGTTGTTATTCCATTCTTTATTATTCTGTTTGAACATCCTGTCGGTGCTAATTTCGCCTGACCTGGTTCTGTTATTATTATTCTGTTGGAATAACCTGTCTATGTGAAGTACCGCATGCATGGTGATTTCTTTTGTTATTCCATTCTTTATTATACTCAGTTGGTTAAAGTTTTGACTTCTATACTCCATGAAATTAGTGGAACATCCTTGATATTTGCGCTTCATCTAGTATCTTTTCATGGAAATATTCTTCTGAGCATTCTTGAATTTTACTCTACAAAGCAGTATCATGTTGACAATTTGGACGTTATCAGTTCCTAGATAAATTAATTCTTGAACTTGTTTTATTGAATTCTTTTATCACTGTCATCATCCTCATGTTTATATTTTGTTGAAAGTCATCTGTGGCCTGTAGTGCATAGATGGACTTGGTATGATTATGACCAGGGATTATTCGGTGTAATCATGACCGTAATGTTACAAATGGCATGAAAAAAGTCCTCATTGGCCCGTAGTGCATTGATGGACAGTTTTTGGTATGATTATGGCTATGGATTCTCTTTGGCCGTAGTGCAAAGATGAATTGTTTTATGGCATGATCAGGACCGTTGATGAAAATATGATTATCTTTAGCTGAAGTGCATGGATAATTCGTGGTTGTGATACTAAAGAATATCTTTGGCCGTAGTGCAGCGGTGATTTGATGATGTGGATTATTTTTTTAGCTGATTCCCAACGATAAAAGTGATGAAAAACCTTTTAAATCATAAAAGATAGTAGATTTTATTCTCTACTTGACTCTTTTAATAGATTGCTTGTTCCGCTACAGTTAAACTTGATGTTTGTTATATTGTATCAGTTTAACACTGTTGAAGGCTAATGATAATTTATTCTGCATTATCTTAGTCATAATATTTCTTACTGGGCTAGTTGAGCTTACCCTTTCTTTCACTGTTCTCTTCAGAAAATGAGAATATAGCTGGGACGAGTCGGGGAACGGAGTGATGGTCCAGAGGATAGCATTAGTAGTCCTCACTATTCTGTGAAATAGTGTGATAATAATTTTAATGAGGACTCCTTTTGAGTTTGTATACTCTCTAGTAGACAATATTTGTATTCAAACTCACAGTTTATATTTTGTCGTATTGTACACGACAATTGTATTAGTAAGTTATATTTGAATTCTGTACCATGTAAGTGGTGACCCAAGATGGGTGATGTATACCTAATTTTGGGGGCGTCACAACATGAGCAAAGTAAGTTGTATAAACTTTGAGTTGTAAAATAACGAATATTTGTCTTGGATTATGAGATATATATAGTTGTACAGTTACTTGGTAATTGGTTTGATGACAGCAGTGTAAAAGAGATAATATATATGAAATATATGATTGTTACATTTTAGTTATAAAGGTATAAAAGAACGGTGTACATATTAAAGGTCGATTTTTTTAAATACTTTTGTTTAATGTAGGGAAGATAAATCATAGCATATATTTGATTTTAAAATAAGATGAATTGTAAAGGTTACGATTTAGGTAATAAGAAAGAAAACCATTGGAATTTTAAATTTATACGCATTTTGTAAGACTCCAACTTTTATGAATAAAGATTAAATTTTTCTCAAAATATATTTTTGAATATTATGGTGTGGTTTTGTTATATTATTTTAGTTGTGGGTAATATTTATAAATTTTGTAAAGTAAGCAAGTTGTTATAAAATATTCGATTGGTTGGGGAATATTCGTTTTAACAAGGAATATTCGTACGACGGCATAATCATTGGTGGACCCCACAACAGAAGCATTGTCGTAGTTAGAAAACGACATAATTATCTTTTTATAAAAATAACGGCGAAAGTTTTACCGTTAAACTGTTGAACTATCAGGTGGTAAAAGTATAGTAATACGCGTGGTTGCATAGTAGCACACGGTATTGATTATTGATGCTTACGTAAGAAGTCACTCGGTTATACTCAATTATTGCTACAGTAATTGCTGCATAATATCTCTCATATTATTGATTGTCACAGTATCAAAATTTTATATTATTAAATCAATAATTGAGACGACAAAGTTATTCATATTATTATTTATAATATTGATGATGTCTAGAAAGTTATGTAAAGGAGAGGTTTGGTCACCTAATTGCGCGCCAATAGGAAGAAATCCTTATCGAAAAGCCCCCTATTTCCTGAGAATGATCTGGTTGTTAAATATTGTGAGTTATAATATTAATGATGAATAAGTTCGTATTGATTAAAGATGAAATTGATATTTTCATTGTGTTGGGATTATTAGTGTTAATGGAAATCGACATCTATTTCGATAATAATTGATGTCTAGAGGTTATATTGACCAATCGGGTAATTAATCAGATAAATGAGCAATTAATTGCTATTAATTCACATGCTTATAACTATTTATTCACATATGTGTACTATTGATTCACATGCATGTACTATTTGGGGAGGTGGTGCAAAATTGATAATACTTGCATGACTAAATTAAAAATGGAGGTATAGATGAAGGTACTATACTGTAACTATTTTTTATTTTTTTCACATGTATAGAACTATTGATTCACATGAATGTACTATTGATTCATATGATGTACTACTAGGGGAGGTGGTGCAAGTTTGATAATACTTGCAGGACTAAATTAAAAATGAAAGAAAAGATGAAGGTATTATACTGTAATATTTTGAGCCCCAAAACGTGCAATTATCGAAACTATATTTTCCTATAAATAGAAGCTCGTTCTTCTTTCATTCTCACCAATTCACTAAGACTCACAAGAGCAATTATAGAGAGAGGTGCTATAGAGAGAAAGAAGAAGAGAAATCTACTACTTCACTATTCCAGTATCCAGTCTTCTTCTGAGGTAAGGGATATTATTTTGTTCAGTATTCACAGGAATAATATTTTCTTCCATACTCTGTAGTATGTGAGTAATATTATTTCGTCTCGTATTCCTGATTCTACCCTCATTTTGTTAAAGTATTGCTTCTATACTCCGTGAAATTAGTAGAATATCCTTGAAATTTGCACTTCATCTAGTATCGTTTCACAAAAATATTTTCTGCACATTCTTGTTAAATTTTAAGCTTTTCATGCCGGAGTACTATCCATGAGTGCTATTCATTTATACGGTACTATTCACAAAAGTACTATTCATGGGTACTATTCATAAAGTACTATTTATAAAGTATTATTCACGAGTACTATTTATGGGGTGCTATTTACGGGGTACTATTCTCAAAGTACTACTCATGGGATACTATTCACCTGAGTACTATTCACCCAAAGTACTATTTATGACAAAAATTGATTTTTTTTCCTGTCCAAATCATTTTTGATACAATATCATTCTTGAATTTTACTTCACAAAGCAGTATCATGTTGGCAATTTGAACATTATTGAGTTCTGGATAAATTAAATTATAAATCTTTAAAAATTTATCCTTTACTTCTTTTAATTGAATTTTTATAATATTGTAATCATCATCATGCTTATATTGTGATGAAAGTCATCTTTGGCTTACGTGCATAGATGGACTGTTGATTGGTATGATTATGATCAGGGATCATTCGGTATAATCATGACCCGTAATGTTACAAATGATGTGGTAAAAGTCCTCATTGTCCTGTAGTGCATTGATGGACAGTTGTTGGTATGATTATGATTAGGAATTATTCGGAATAATCATGACCATTGATGATTACATGAATATCCTTGGCTGTGGTGCAGGGATGATTCGATGATGTGGTTTATTTATTAAGCCGAGTCTCAGCGATAAAGTTGATGAAAAACCTTTTTAAATCATAGAAGATAGTAGATATCATGCTCTACTTGACTCTTCTAATGGATTGCTTGTTCTGCTGCAGTTAAACTTGTTGTTTATTATTTTAACACTGTTGAAGGCTAACAATAATTTATTCTGTATTTTCTTAGTCATAATATTTCTTTCTGGGCTAGTTGAGCTCACCCTTTTGCTTTCATTGTTCTCTTCAGGAAATGAGAACGTAGCTGGGACTAGTCGGGGAACGGAGTGATGGTCCGAGATAGTGTTATAGTAGTCCTCACTATTTTATGAAATAGTGTGACAATAAATGTAATGAGGACTTCATTTGAGTTTAAATACTGTCTATGAGACAATATTCGTGTAAAAACTTTAAGCTACGATGTTGTCATATTGTATAAAAGAAGTTTGTATTTGATTTATGTACAATGCATTTGGCGACTCAGAATGGGTGATGTATACCTATTTTGGGGGCGTCACAGTTGGTATCAAAGCTTAGGAATATGATCCCTGGCTGAGATGTGAGACAAGAACTAGGAGGGGAGAGACGGAGAATTTCTTCGCTAGTATGACCTATATTTGGTATTTAATTGGTCGGTCTGAGTATAAGGATAATATGTGATTTGTCAATTAACCCTTGTTTTGTGGCAGTGTTTGAAAATGACATCTGAAAATGTTGAGATCAGCAATGAAGCACATGAGACAGTTGAGTCACCAATGATCAATACCCAAGATAATGTGCTACAAGAAGACAATAATCCTCAGGTAAACAATAACACGGATCAAATGATGAACGATTTGATGTTCAGAGACTTTATGCAATTCATGCAACATCAGGCGAGAGCGGCTCCTGTTCAAAATGCAGATAGAAACACTGGCAACTCTCGGACGGTCACCGCTAAGTAGTTCAAGGAGCTGGGACCACCGGAGTTTTTTGGAGAGCCAAAACCACTCAAGGCAGAGACGTGGATAAAGCAGATTACCAAGATATTTGATGCCTTGTAATGCTCCGAGGAGCAAAAGGTTCCATTTTCCACCTTCATATTGCGAGGAGAGGCAGATTACTGGTGGAAATCCGTAAAGCGTACTCAACCTACCGCACTAAAGATGTCTTGGGAGAAGTTCCAAGAACTGTTCAACAACAAGTAGTTTCCCGAAAGTATTCGTCATATGAAGGAGGTAGAGTTCATCAAGCTAGAGTAGAACAATATGACCATGTCGCAGTACGAAGCTAAGTTTGCCGAGTTATCCCGGTTTACGTCCCATTTGGTTGATAATGAGGAGAGAATGACGCGAATATTTCTAAGAGGTTTGAAACCTGAGATACGTCAATACCTAGTTTCTTACAAGTTGTATTTGTATTCAGAAATTGTAAATAACGAATCAATCCAACCAAGAGAGAGCAACCGACAAAATGATAATACCAGTGGTAGCAGTCATCGAAGCAGTGACAAAAAACGTGGAGGTAATCAACATGCCAGAAATGGTAACCACTTCGGTGGTAATCATGGCCAAAACAATAGGAGTGGAAATTTTAAGAAGAGGAGATTCAACAATGATGGAAAGACGTCAGCACCAGCACCTGTTATTAAGGAAGGAGAACGACCGCCGGTCGTATGTTATAAATGCGAAGGGAAGGGACACATCAGTCCAAACTGTACGCAGCAGTCCAAGGCATGTTACAATTATGGAAGAGAATGTCACCTAGCCCAATTTTATCGTGTACCGAAGTTAAGTTCAGCTGGGATGGAGGCATCAAAGGCCATACCAGACAAGACAAAACCGGTAGTTCAAGAGAGAGCGTTTGTCGTAACCTCCCAAAAAGCAAGGAATCCGAACGAGGTGATCACGGGTAAGTTAATCATAAACTCTAGCGAAGTATATACCTTATTTGATACCAGTTCTACCCATTCTTTTATTTCTCCTACTTGCGCTCAACGTTTAAATTTGGCTCCGAAGAAATTAAACTTTGACTTATCTGTTGAAACTCCGTTGGAAGAAACTTTCATTACATCCACTATTTATAAGTCTTGTTTGATTCAAATTGGTAACCGCACGTTACCTGTCGATCTTATCTCTTTGAAAATACTTGCATTTGATGTGATTTTAGGGATTGATTGGTTAACTACTCATCATGCTAAAATCGATTGTTTTCGTAAGGTTGTTAGCTTTCATATTCCTAACAAACCTATTATGCGAATTTAAGCAACTAAACCACTAAAGTCAATCACTGTCATATCAAGCCATAAATCTATTCGTTTATTGAAAAACGGATGTCAAACTTTTTTAGCCCATGTCACGGATTTAAATAAAAATACGTCAGATTTGAATGATATTTCTATTGTTAATAAATTTCCTGACGTATTCCCTGAAGAACTTCCTGGCCTACCCCAGAGCGTGAAATTGAATTTTGTATCGACCTTGAATCCGGTACAAAATCCATTTCCAAAGCCCCATATCGAATGGCTCCTATTGAACTTCAGGAGTTAAAACCCAACTGTAGGAATTGTTAGACATCGGTTTCATTCGTTCTAGTACGTCTCCTTGGGGTGCTCCTGTTCTATTCGTGAAGAAGAAAGGTGAGAGTATGCGACTTTGTATTGATTATCGGGAGTTAAATCATATCACCATAAAAAATAGATACCTGTTGTCTCGCATTGATGACCTGTTTGACCAGTTGCAAGGGGCTAAATTCTTTCCAAAGATCAATCTTCGTTCCGGATATCACCAGTTAAAGATTAAAATTGATGACATTCCAAAGACTGCTTTAAGAACTCGGTACGAGCATTATGAATTCCTAGTCATGTCATTTGGATTGACTAATGCTCCTGCTGCCTTCATGGATATGATGAACCGAGTAGTCAAGAAATATTTGGATCATTTCGTGGTTGTCTTTATTGATGACATCCTCATATACTACAAAAGCCGTGAAGATCATGAGCAACACTTGAGGCTGATACTCCAAAAGCTTCATGAAAACAAGCTATATGTCAAGTTGAAGGAATGTGAGTTCTGGCTTTAGGAAGTAGCATTCCTTGGGCACGTATTTTAAATCATGGAATATCTGTTGACCCGACAAAGATTGAAGTAATTCAAAGCTGGGAGCAACCTAAGTCAGTGACCGAAGTACGTACCTTTCTCAGCTTAGCTGGTTATTATCGGAGATTCGTAGAATGGTTTTCTCGAATCGCTACTCCATTAACTCAGCTGACTCGGAAAGATACAAAATTCGGTTGGAGTAAGGAATGTGAGAAGAGTTTTTAAGAACTCAAGAGGAGACTCATTTCAGCACCTGTTCTGACAATACCATCTGGCTCGGAGGGATTTTTCATCTACAGTGATGCTTCAGGCAAAGGGTTAGGATGTGTTCTCATGCAACATGGGAAAAGTATAGCCTAGGCCTCACGACAACTCAAAGAATATGAGAGGAATTATCCTACTCATGATCTAGAGTTGGCAGCTGTCATTTTTGTGCTTAAGATTTGGAGGCATTACCTGTATGGAGAGAAGGTGGAGATCTATACGGATCATAAAAGCCTCAAATATTTCTTCACTCAAAAGGAACTCAACATGCGGCAACGACGTTGGCTTGATTTGTTGAAAGATTATGATCATACCATTCAATACCATCTTGGAAAAGTGAACATAGTAGCTAACGCATTGAGTAGAAGATCATATGCGGGTACGAGTGCGATATTGTCAACGCAAAGGCCCATTTTATATGATTTACAAAAGATAGAGATAGTGTTAAAGACTCCAGGGACCCATGTGATGATGGCGAATATACGAGTAGAACCGACTTTAATCGATAAAGTTAAAGCTGCTCAAGCTACAGACCTGGAGCTGATACGTATGAGGAAGAAAGTTCAAGAAGGTGCTATTCCGGAAGCAAGAATCAATGAAGAAGGAATGCTTCGAGTCAACTCCAGACTTTTTGTTCCTAACGATTCTGAGTTGAAGTATAAAATCATGATGGAGGCGCACAACACACCGTTTGCAATACATCCTAGGAGTACCAAAATGTATCGTGATATTCGACATACATTTTGGTGGAGCAATATGAAGAGAGAGATAGCGGGGTTTATCTCAAGGTGTCTAACTTGTCAACGAGTCAAGGCGGAGCATCAAGTGTCAAACTGTCCATTGTAACCACTTGAAATTCTAGAATGGAAGTGGGAGCAAATAACCATGGATTTTGTTACTGGTCTTCCCAAGGTTTCTCAAGGCATGGATGTGATTTGGGTCATTATTGATAGATTGACCAAGTCTGCTCATTTCTTACCGATACGAGAAACTTATACACTTGAACATCTTGCTCGTATGTACATAAATGAGATTGTAAGATTGCATGGTATGCCAGTATCCATAGTTTCTGATCGAGACCCAAGATTCACTTCAAGATTTTGGGTTAGTTTGTAAAAAGCTATGGGCACGGATTTACGATTCAGCTCAGCATATCATCCTCAAACGGACAGGCAGTCAGAGAGGACTATTCAAACTCTTAAAGATTTATTAAGACTTTGTGTCCTTGACTTCAAAGAAAGTTGGGACAAGTTCTTACCATTGGTGGAGTTTTCTTACAACAACAGTTATCAAGCAAGTATTGGCATGGCTCCATTTGAGGTGTTGTATGGAAGAAAGTGTCGTTCTCCAGTATGCTGGGATGAGGTGGGTGAAGCAACATTTTTGGGACCGAATATGGTACGTATGACTATAGAAAAGATTCAAACGATCCAACAACGTATAAAAATCTCACAAGATCAACAAAAGAGTTATGTTGATCTTCATCAAAAGAACGTGGAATTCAATATTGGAGATCATGTGTTGTTACGTGTTACTCCATAGAAAGGAGTTACGAGATTTGAAAAGAGAGAAAAGCTCAATCCTCGATTCATTGGCCCATTTTTAATCCTCAATTGAGTAGGAACTGTGGCCTATAGACTCGCCTTACCGCCAAGTATGTCTCGTGTTTATAACGTTTTTCACATATCAATGTTATGTAAATATGTGAAAGACCCGAACCACATTATTGAATTAGAACCAGACGAGATAGAGGAAGATTTAACGTATGAAGAGTTACCTATTAAAATATTGGATAAGAAGGATCATATTCTACGCTCCAAGGTAATACCTCAAGTCAAAGTTTTGTGGAGAAATCACGATGTGGAAGAAATGACCTGGGAGTTAGAATCTCAGATGAAGTTAAGATATCCTCACCTCTTCGATATACCAGGTACGTACCCTAATTTCGAGGATGAAATTTCATAAGAAGGAGAGGTTGTAAGACCCCAACTTTTATGAATAAAGAATAATTTTCTCGAAATATATTTTTGAATAATATGGTGTGGATTTGATATAATGTTATAGTTGTGGGTAATATTTTCAAATTTTACAAAGTAAGCAAGTGGTTATATAATATTTGATTGGTCGGAGAATATTCGTTTTAACAGGGAATATTCGTATGACGGCACAATCATTGGTGGACCCCACAACGGAAGTATTGTCATAGTTAGAAAACGACAGAATTATCTTTTTATAAAAATAACGGCGAAAGTGTTACCGTTAAAACTGTTGAACTACCCAGTAGTAAAAGTACAGTAATACGCATGGTTGCATAGTAGCACACGGTATTGATTATTGATGCTTACGTGAGAAGTCACTCAGTTATACTCAATTATTGCTACAGTAATTGCTGCATCATATCTCTCATATTATTGATTGTCACAGTATCAATAGTTTATATTATTAAATTAATAATTGAGACGATAAAGTTATTCATATTATTATTTGTAATATTGACAATGTCTAGAAAGTTCTGTCGAGGAGAGGTTTGGTCACCTAATTACGTTCCAATAGGGAGAAATCCTTATCGGAAAGCCCCCTCTTTCCTGGGAATGATCTAGTTGTTAAATATTGTGAGTTATGATATTAATGATAAATAAGTTCATATTGATTAAAGATAAAATTGATATTTTCATTGTGTTGAGATTATTAGTGTTAATGGAAATCGACATCTATTTTGATAATAATTGATGTCTGGAGGTTATATTGACCAATCGGGTAATGAATCGGATAAATGAGTAATTAATTGCTATTAATTTACATGCTTATAATTATTTGTTCACATGTGTGTACTATTGATTCACATGCATGTACTATTTAGGGGAGGTGGTGCAAGATTGATAATACTTGTATGACTAAATTAAAAATAGAGGTATAGATGAAGGTACTATACTGTAACTATTTTTTTCACATATATAGAACTATTGATTCACATGAATGTACTATTGATTCACATGATGTATTCCTGATTATACCCTCATTTTGTTAAAGTATTGCTTCTATACTCCGTGAAATTAGTAGAATATTCTTGAAATTTGCGCTTCATCTAATATCGTTTCACAAGGATATTTTCTGCATATTTTTGTTAAATTTTAAGCTTTTCATGCCGGAGTACTGTCCATGAGCACTATTCATTTATACGGGTACTATTCATAAAGTACTATTCACAAAGTACTATTCATGAGTACTATTCACAAAGTACTATTCACAGGGTACTATTCTCAAAGTACTATTCACGGAGTACAATTCACCCAGAGTACTATTTATAACAAAAAATTGATTTCTTTTCAGTCCAAATCATTTTTGATACAATATCATTCTTGAATTTTACTCCACAAAGCAGTATCATGTTGGCAATTTGAACATTATTGAATTCTGGATAAATTAAATTATAAATATTTAAAAATTTATCCTTTATTTCTTTTAATTGAATTCTTATAACATTGTAATCATCCTTATGCTTATATTGTGATGAAAGTCGTCTTTGGCTTACGTGCATAGATAGACTGTTGATTGGTATGATTATGATCAGGGATCATTCGGTATAATCATGACCCATAATGTTACAAATAATGTGGTAAAAGTCATCATTGGCTTGTAGTTCATTGATGGACAGTTGTTGGTATGATTATGACCAGGGATTATTTGGTATAATCATGACCATTGATGATTACATGAATATCCTTGGCCGTGGTGCAGGGATGATTCGATGATGTGGTTTATTTATTAAGCCGAGTCTCAGCGATAAATGTAAGACCCCAACTTTTATAAATAAAGATGAATTTTCTATAAATATCATTTTTGAATATTATGGAGTTAATTTGATATAATGTTATAGTTGTGGGTAATATTTATAAATTTTACAAAGTACGCAAGTTGTTATATAATATTCGATTGGTCGGGGAATATTCGTTTTAACAGGGAATATTCGTACAACGGCACAATCATTGGTGGACCCCACAATAGAATTATTGTCGGATTGAGAAAACGATAAAAATATTTTATTAAAAATAACGGCAGAAGTTTTACCATTGATACTGTTGAACTACTCGGTAGTAAAAGTACAGTAACACGTGTGGTTGCATTGTAGCACACGGTATTGATTATTAATGCTTATGTGAGAAGTCACTCAGTTTGATTCAATTATTGTCAGTTAATAATATGAATTATTTAGCGATAATGACGTTTTGTTTTATTCGTATTATTAACGTAATAAAACAGAAACATCTTTTTATATAAAACAGAATACTTTATTAAAGTTATTCTATAAATAGAATATATTTTATTTTATTTAAAAGATTTTTTTTTAAATATGAACCGTCAGATTAAAGTATTCAATCTGGACCGTTCATGGATTAGTTACTATGCATTCTATTTTTCTATAAATAGCAGCTCATTCCTTCATTATTTCTTACGAATTCACTGAACTCTAGAGAGAGAAACTATAGAGAGAGAAGAAGAGTATTCTACTACTTAACTACTTCCTTATTTCAACTCTTCTTTAAAACGGTAAGGGGTGTTATTCTTTCTTATTCATGAAGAGAACTGTTGTTGTTCCATTTCTTATTATTCTGTTGGAATAACCTGTATACGCGGTCTACCCTATACTTGGTGACATTCTTCTATTATTCTGTTGGAACATCCTGTCTGTGTGTTTTACTCCGGACCTGGTTCCGTCTTTATTATTATTCTGTTGGAACATCCTGTCTGTGTGTTTTACACCGGACCTGGTTCCGTCTTTATTATTATTCTGTTGAAACATCCTGTCTGTGTGTTTTACACCGGACCTAGTTCCGTCTTAATTATTATTCTGTTGGAATATCCTGTCTGTGCGTTTTACGCCGGACCTGGTTCCATTATTTATTATTCTGTTAGAATAACCTGTCTGTGCGGTCTATCGCATGCATGGTAATTTCTTTTGTTATTCCATTCTTTATTATACTCAGTTGGTTAAGTTTTGACTTCTATACTCTATGAAATTAGTGGAATATCCTTGATAATTACGGTTCATCCAGTATCTTTTCATGAAAATATTCTTCTAAATATTCTTGAATTTTACTACACAAAGCAGTATCATGTTGACAATTTGGACGTTGTTAATTCTTGAACTTGTTTTATTGAATTCTTATATAATTGTCATCATCCTCATGTTTATAAAATGTTGAAAGTCATCTGTGGCCTGTAGTGCATAGATGGACTTGGTATGATTATGACCAGGGATTATTCGGTATAATCATGACCGTAATGTTACAAATGATGTGGTAAAAGTCTTCATTGGCCCGTAGTGCATTGATGGACAGTTGTTGGCATGATCATGACCATTAATGAATACACGAATATCCTTGGCCGTAGTGCAGGGGTGATTCTGTGACGCCCCCAGAATAGGTATACAACACCCATTCTGAGTCGCCAAATACATGGTACAGAAAGCAAACTACAACTTCAATAATACAATTGTCGTGCAAAATACGACAACACATACTGAGTTTAAATACAAATATTGTCTTCTAGACAATATTCACACTCAAATAAATCCTCATTACAATTATTCAAACACTATTTTACAGAAATAGTGAGGACTGCTAATACATCTTTCTAGAACCATCACTCCATACCCCGACTAGATCCTGCTATGTTCTCACCTCCTGAGAAGAAAAATGGAACAAAAAGGAAAAGGGTGAGCTCAACTAGCCCAGTAAAAAATATTATGACTAAGATAATATACAACAAATTATCGTTAGTCTTCAACAGGAAAAAATCTGATAAAATATAATCGACAACAAGTTTTAGATCAACAACTGCAGCGGAAACAGCAAACCATTAGAAGAGTCAAGTAGAGAAAGAATTCTACTATCTTCTAAGATTTAAAAGTCCATCATCAATATTTTATCCCTGTAACATCAATTAATAATCATCTTTAACCAAATATTCATCTTTGCACTACAGGCCAAAGATATTCATTTGTATCATCAGTCGGTCATGTTCATCTCAACACCTGTTCATCTTTGCACTACAGGCCAAAGATATTCATCAAGTAATTATACATCTTTGCACTACAGGCCAAAGATATTCAGTAATATCATCATTTAGGACTGAGGATGATGAAAAATATCTTAAAGAGAACGAATCCAATGAGACAGAAGGACAAATAGTAGGGATTCGTATAACAGTTTATCCAAGATCAATAATACTTCATAATAATCAATTGTGAAGCAGAATTCAAAAATAAAGATCAAAACATGGATACAATCAAAGATAGTAACCATAATAGACATCTTGGACAAAAGGAAAAATTTTATTTTTCGGTGAATAGTGCCGTATTCGTGAATAGTGCCGTATACGTGAATAGTGCCGTATACGTGAATAGTAACCCCCGACACAAAAAGTTCCAAATTTGATAAAAACTCATATCAATATTTCAGCATAATGATATTGAAGAAAATAATATCATTAAGAAGAAAATAATATCCCTTACCTCAAAATATCAGTACTTCTGGTCGGAATACCGGTATAAGGCTGAAAGAAACTTGCTCTGATGAATAGAAACTCTCAAAGTATCTAAATACTCACAAAATACACTCAATAATCTAGAGAGAGAAAGAGAGAAAACTTGTTTCTGGTGTGATTTTCAATTCTAACTTAGCCCTCTATTTATAGGAAAATTTTGGTAGGTTTGACCTGCAACCTGATGGCTTTACCTGCTACTATTCCCACCCACCACATTTGAAATATAATTCAGCACATTTCTTCACCAACCACAAGTGGGGCCCACCAATTCTAGAATTTTCCACCAAAATGATAAACTCCGAAAATTCAACAATTTCTGAACCAGTCATCTTGTAAAATTCGTAATAAATCATACGTTCATTTTTAACGGTTCAAAATTTGTGGACATATACTCAACTTATATATGTATAACATATCCAAAAATTACCACGATCCAACGGTCGGATTAAAAATTATAACCCCCGCAAACTATCTCAAAAACCCTGATTTTTAATACCTCCATTCCGACAAAAATACTGATAAAAACCTCAACATTAACTCCTTCATTTTTAACCACAAAAATATATCCCTCATTTATATCCACATAAAATAAATATTTCCTTATCATATGAATCAATAATTAATTATTCACAAATAATATTACAGAATCACATTTATGACAACCAGGCCGTTCCCAGGAAAGAGGGGGCTTTCCAATAAGGATTTCTCCTTACTGGCGCGCAATTAGATGACCAAACCTCTCCTTAGACAGAACTTTCTAGACATTGCCAATAATGTTATCTAATAATATTATTCAAATAATATGAATTATTGATCTGATAAATGAAAATACTGTGCAGCAACAATTATTGAAACAACAATAATATAAAATATCAACGCAGCAATTATTGAATCAATAAAATAAAATATTGAATAATAACTACTGTAACAATTATTGAGTAGTGCCTTCTTACGTAAGAATCAATAATTGGTGCAATACCGTGTGCTACTGTATTTTAACCACCGGGTATTCCAACAGTATTAACGGTAACAACTACGCCGTTATTTATAAACAACTTATACTTGTCGTTTTCTTCATCCAATCGCTTTCCGTTATGGGGCCCACACAAGGCTGCGTCGTCGTACGAATATTCCCCGACAGCAAGAATATTCCACGACCAACCGAATATTCACCGACCAAAAATAAATATTTTATAACCACTTGCTTATTTTGCAAAATTTGCACATTTCACCCATAACCAAAGTATTATATCAAATTAACCCCTTATTATTCACAATAATATTTAGAGAAAATTTGATTTTATTCATTAATAAGTTGGGGTCTTACAACCTCCCCTCCTTATGAAATTTCGTCCTCGAAATTGACGTACGTACCTGATGTTTCAAAAAGGTGAGGATACCTCGCTTTCATTTCTGATTCCAACTCCCAGGTCATTTCTTCAATAGCATGGTTTCTCCACAAAACCTTAACTTGTGGTATAACCTTCGTGCGTAGGACATGCTCTTTCCTATCCAAGATCTTAACAGGTACCTCCTCGTACGTTAAATCTTCAGCTATCTCGTCTGGTTCTAACTCAATAATGTGGTTCGGGTCTTTAACATATTTACGAAGCATAGATATGTGAAAAACATTATGAACACGAGACATGCTTGGAGGTAATGCGAGTCTATATGCCACATTTCCTATTCGCTCAAGAATCTCAAATGGACCAACAAATCTTGGATTGAGCTTTCCTCTCTTCCCAAATCTTGTAACTCCCTTCCATGGTGCAACACGTAACAATACATGATCCCCAATATTAAATTCCACGTCCTTCCGATGAAGATCCGCATAACTCTTTTGTCGATCCTGTGCCGTTTGTATACGTTGTCGAATCGTTTGGATCTTCTCTGTAGTAATGCGTACCAATTCTGGTCCCAACAATGTTGCTTCACCCACCTCGTCCCAGCATACTGGAGAACGACATTTTCTTCCATACAACGCCTCAAATGGAGCCATACCTATGCTCGCCTGATAACTGTTGTTGTAGGAGAATTCCACCAATGGTAGGTACTTATCCCAACTCCCTTTGAGATCTAAGACACAAAGTCTTAATAGATCTTCAAGAGTTTGAATAGTCCTCTCTGATTGTCCGTCCGTTTGAGGATGGTATGCTGAACTGAATCGTAAATCCGTGCCCATAGCTTTCTGCAAGCTAACCCAAAATCGTGAAGTGAATCTTGGGTCACGATCCGAAACTATGGATACTGGCATGCCATGCAATCTCACAATCTCGTTCACGTACATACTAGCAAGACGTTCAAGGGAATAAGTCTCACGTATCGGCAAGAAATGAGCGGACTTGGTTAATCTATCAACAATAACCCAAATCGCATCTATGCCTTGAGAAACCTTGGGAAGACCTGTAACAAAATCCATAGTAATGTGTTCCCACTTCCATTTCGGAATCTCAAGTGGTTGCAATGGACCCTTTGGTACTTGATGCTCCGCTTTTACACGTTGACAAGTTAAACATCTCGAGATAAACTCCGCGATCTCTCTTTTCATATTGCTCCACCAAAATGTATGTCGAAGATCGTGATACATTTTGGTACTCCCAGGATGGATTGCAAACGGTGTGTTGTGTGCCTCCATCATTATTCTATGCTTCAAGTCAAAATCGTTAGGAACACAAAGTCTGGAGTTGACTCGAAGTATTCCTTCTTCATCGATTCTTGCTTCTGGAATAGCACCTTCTTGCACTTTCTTCTTCATACGCATCAGCTCTATATCCGTAGCTTGAGCAGCTTTAACTTTATCGATTAAAGTCGGTTCTACTCGTATATTTGATATCATCATGTGGGTACTTGGAGCCTTCATCTCTATCTCCATCCTTTGCAAGTCATACAAAATGGGCCTTTGTGTTAAAAACATTGCACTCGTACCCGCATATGATCTTCTACTCAATGCGTCAGCTACTACGTTTGCTTTTCCAGGATGGTATTGGATGGTATGATCGTAATCTTTCAACAGCTCAAGCCAACGTCGTTGCCGCATGTTGAGTTCCTTTTGGGTGAAGAAATATTTGAGGCTTTTATGATCTGTATAGATCTCCACTTTCTCCCCATACAGGTAGTGTCTCCAGATCTTCAACGCAAAAACGACTGCTGCCAACTCCAAATCATGAGTAGGATAATTCCTCTCATATTCTTTGAGTTGTCGTGAGGCATAGGCTATGACTTTCCCATGTTGCATGAGAACACATCCTAACCCTTTGCCTGAAGCATCGCTGTAGATAACAAATCCATCCGAACCAGATGGTATTGTCAAAACAGGTGCCGAAATGAGTCTCCTCTTGAGTTCTTGGAAACTCTTCTCGCATTCCTCACTCCATACGAATTTTGTATCTTTCCGAGTCAGCTGAGTTAACGGAGTAGCGATTCGAGAAAATCCTTCCACAAATCTCCGATAATAACCAGCTAAGCCCAGAAAGCTACGTACTTCGGTTACCGACTTCGGTTGCTCCCAACTTTGTATGGCTTCAATCTTCGCCGGGTCGACAGATACTCCATGTTTTGACACCACGTGCCCAAGGAATGCTACTTCCTCAAGCCAGAACTCGCATTTCTTCAGTTTGGCATATAGCTTGTTTTCACGAAGCCTTTGCAGTACCAGCTTCAAATGGCGCTCATGATCTTCACGGCTTTTGGAATAGATGAGGATGTCATCAATAAAGACAACAACGAACTGATCCAAATATTCTTTGAATACACGGTTCATCATATCCATGAAGGCAGCAGGAGCATTAGTCAATCCAAAAGACATTACTAAGAATTCATAATGCCCGTACCGAGTTCTGAAGGCAGTCTTTGGAATATCCTCAGTTTTAATCTTCAGCTGATGATATCCAGAACGAAGATCGATCTTTGAAAAGAATTGTGCTCCTTGCAACTGGTCAAACAGGTCATCAATGCGAGGTAGCGGATACCTATTCTTGATGGTGACATGGTTCAATTCTCGATAGTCAATACAAAGTCGCATACTCCCGTCTTTCTTCTTTACGAATAAAACAGGAGCACCCCAAGGAGACGTACTAGGACGAATAAAACCGATGTCCAACAACTCCTGTAGTTGGACTTTTAACTCCTGAAGTTCAATAGGAGCCATTCGATATGGGGTTTTAGAAATGGGCTTTGTACCGGGTTCAAGGTCAATAAAGAATTCAATTTCTCGTTCCGGGGGTAGACCGGGAAGTTCTTCAGGAAATACATCGGAAAATTCTCTAACAATAGAAATATTATTCAAATCTGACTTGTCTTTGTTCAAATCCATAACATGGGCTAAGAAAGCTTGACATCCGTTTTTCAATAAACGAATAGCTTTGTGGCTTGATATGACAGTGACTGATTTTAGTGGTTTAGTAGTTTGAATTCGTATGACAGGTTGGTTAGGAATATGAAAACTAACAACCTTACGAAAACAATCAATTTTAGCATGATGAGTGGTTAACCAATCAATTCCTAAAATCACATCAAAAGCAAGTATCTTTAAAGAGATAAGATCAACAGGTAATGTGATAGTGCCAACTTGGATCATGCAAGATTTATAAACTGTAGATGTAACGAAGGTTTCACCCAACGGAGTTTCAACAGATAAGTTAAAGTCCAATTTCTCCGGAGTCAAGTTTAAACGTTGAGCACAAGCAGGAGAGATAAAAGAATGGGTAGAACCGGTATCTAGTAAAGTATAAACTTCGCAAGAATTCAAGATTAGCTTACCCGTGATCACCTCGTTCGGGTTTCTCGCGTTTTGGCCAGTAACGACAAACGCCCTTCCAGGAACCGCTGATTTCGACTTATCCGGGATAACTTTTGGAGTCACCATCCCCGCTGAACTTGGTTTTGCTACAGAACACTCTCGAGCTATATGACCTTCCTTTCCACAGTTATAACATACCTTGGATTGTTGTGGGCAGTTTGGGCTGATATGTCCCTCTTTCCCACATTTGTAACATACGACCGGTGGTCGTTCTCCTCCCCTAGAAACAGTTGATGTTTGTGCTGACGTCTTCACGTTATCATTGTTGTACCTTCTCTTCTTGAAATCTCCTCCCGACTCGCTCCTTCTATTATCACGACCACGATTACCACCAGAGTGGTTACCGCTTTTGTCCGAATGTTTTCCTCCCTGCTGGTTTTCATTGCTTCGATGACTGCCGCCACCGGTATGACCCTGGTTGTGGTCCCTCGGTTGCACATACTCATTATCTCGCTCTAATAATTGAGCCCTGTTTACAACATCTGAATATAAAGAAAATTTATGAGAGATAAGATATTGCCGAATCTCGGGTTTTAGACCTCTCAGAAACATCCTTGTCATTCGTTCCTCATTTTCGACCAAATGAGGTGCAAACCTGGATAACTCTGCAAACTTCGCCTCGTACTGGGACACCGTCATGTTGTTTTGTTCCAGTCTAATAAACTCAACCTCCTTCATATGACGAATACTTTCAGGAAAGTACTTGTCATTGAACAGTTTTTGAAATGTTTCCCAGGACATGTTGAGTGCGTCAGGCTGGGTACGCTTCACAGACTCCCACCAGTAGTCTGCCTCACCGCGGAACATAAATGTGGCGAATGGAACCTTCTGTTCCTCCGTGCATCCCAAGACATCAAATATCTTGGTAATTTGCTTGACCCACGTTTCCGCCATGATCGGATCCGGCTTTCCCTTAAATTCTGGTGGTCCCAATTCTTTGAACTGCTTAGCTGTGACAAACCGCGCGTTGTTATCATTTCCACCCGTATTCTGCACACGAGTCTCCCTCGTCTGATTTTGCATGAACTGCAAAAAGCTCCTAAACATTCCATCATTCATCGTTTGCTCGGTAACGTTGTTTACAGGAGGAATATTGCCTTCCTGTTGCACGTTCCCCTGGGTAGTGATCAAAGGTGTCTCCACGGTCTGATTTACTCCATTATTAACGTTCTCAGCTGCCATTCTTAAATACTGCCATAAAACAAGGGTTAATAGTCATGTCATATATTATCCCTATACTCTGACCGACCAAATAAACTTAGTCAGGTCATACTAGCGAAGGAATTCCCCGTCTCTCCCCTCCTAGTTCTTGTCTCACATCTCAGCCAGGGATCATATCCCTAAGCTCTGATACCAACTGTGACGCCCCCAGAATAGGTATACAACACCCATTCTGAGTCGCCAAATACATGGTACAGAAAGCAAACTACAACTTCAATAATACAATTGTCGTGCAAAATACGACAACACATACTGTGAGTTTAAATACAAATATTGTCTTCTAGACAATATCCACACTCAAATAAATCCTCATTACAATTATTCAAACACTATTTTACAGAAATAGTGAGGACTGCTAATACATCTTTCTAGAACCATCACTCCATACCCCGACTAGATCCTGCTATGTTCTCACCTCCTGAGAAGAAAAATGGAACAAAAAGGAAAAGGGTGAGCTCAACTAGCCCAGTAAAAAATATTATGACTAAGATAATATACAACAAATTATCGTTAGTCTTCAACAGGAAAAAATCTGATAAAATATAATCGACAACAAGTTTTAGATCAACAACTGCAGCGGAAACAGCAAACCATTAGAAGAGTCAAGTAGAGAAAGAATTCTACTATCTTCTAAGATTTAAAAGTCCATCATCAATATTTTATCCCTGTAACATCAATTAATAATCATCTTTAACCAAATATTCATCTTTGCACTACAGGCCAAAGATATTCATTTGTATCATCAGTCGGTCATGTTCATCTCAACACCTGTTCATCTTTGCACTACAGGCCAAAGATATTCATCAAGTAATTATACATCTTTGCACTACAGGCCAAAGATATTCAGTAATATCATCATTTAGGACTGAGGATGATGAAAAATATCTTAAAGAGAACGAATCCAATGAGACAGAAGGACAAATAGTAGGGATTCGTATAACAGTTTATCCAAGATCAATAATACTTCATAATAATCAATTGTGAAACAGAATTCAAAAATAAAGATCAAAACATGGATACAATCAAAGATAGTAACCATAATAGACATCTTGGACAAAAGGAAAAATTTTATTTTTCGGTGAATAGTGCCGTATTCGTGAATAGTGCCGTATACGTGAATAGTGCCGTATACGTGAATAGTAACCCCCGACACAAAAAGTTCTAAATTTGATAAAAACTCATATCAATATTTCAGCATAATGATATTGAAGAAAATAATATCACTAAGAAGAAAATAATATCCCTTACCTCAAAATATCAGTACTTCTGGTCGGAATACCGGTATAAGGCTGAAAGAAACTTGCTCTGATGAATAGAAACTCTCAAAGTATCTAAATACTCACAAAATACACTCAATAATCTAGAGAGAGAAAGAGAGAAAACTTGTTTCTGGTGTGATTTTCAATTCTAACTTAGCCCTCTATTTATAGGAAAATTTTGGTAGGTTTGACCTGCAACCTGATGGCTTTACCTGCTACTATTCCCACCCACCACATTTGAAATATAATTCAGCACATTTCTTCACCAACCACAAGTGGGGCCCACCAATTCTAGAATTTTCCACCAAAATGATAAACTCCGAAAATTCAACAATTTCTGAACCAGTCATCTTGTAAAATTCGTAATAAATCATACGTTCATTTTTAACGGTTCAAAATTTGTGGACATATACTCAACTTATATATGTATAACATATCCAAAAATTACCACGATCCAACGGTCGGATTAAAAATTATAACCCCCGCAAACTATCTCAAAAACCCTGATTTTTAATACCTCCATTCCGACAAAAATACTGACAAAAACCTCAACATTAACTCCTTCATTTTTAACCACAAAAATATATCCCTCATTTATATCCACATAAAATAAATATTTCCTTATCATATGAATCAATAATTAATTATTCACAAATAATATTACAGAATCACATTTATGACAACCAGGCCGTTCCCAGGAAAGAGGGGGCTTTCCAATAAGGATTTCTCCTTACTGGCGCGCAATTAGATGACCAAACCTCTCCTTAGACAGAACTTTCTAGACATTGCCAATAATGTTATCTAATAATATTATTCAAATAATATGAATTATTGATCTGATAAATGAAAATACTGTGCAGCAACAATTATTGAAACAACAATAATATAAAATATCAACGCAGCAATTATTGAATCAATAAAATAAAATATTGAATAATAACTACTGTAACAATTATTGAGTAGTGCCTTCTTACGTAAGAATCAATAATTGGTGCAATACCGTGTGCTACTGTATTTTAACCACCGGGTATTCCAACAGTATTAACGGTAACAACTACGCCGTTATTTATAAACAACTTATACTTGTCGTTTTCTTCATCCAATCGCTTTCCGTTATGGGGCCCACACAAGGCTGCGTCGTCGTACGAATATTCCCCGACAGCAAGAATATTCCACGACCAACCGAATATTCACCGACCAAAAATAAATATTTTATAACCACTTGCTTATTTTGCAAAATTTGCACATTTCACCCATAACCAAAGTATTATATCAAATTAACCCCTTATTATTCACAATAATATTTAGAGAAAATTTGATTTTACTCATTAATAAGTTGGGGTCTTACAGATTCGATGATGTGGATTATTTTATTAAGCTGAGTCCCAGCGATCACAGTGTTGAAAAACCTTTTAAATCATAAAAGATAGTAGAGTTTATTTTCTACTTGACTCTTTTAATGGATTGCTTGTTCCGCTGCAGTTAAACTTGATGTCTATTATATTTTATCAGTTTAACATTGTTGAAGGCTAATGATAATTTATTCTGCATTATCTTAGTCATAATATTTCTTACTGGGCTAGTTGAGCTCACCCTTTCTTTCACTGTTCTCTTCGGGAAATGAGAACGTAGTTGGGGCAAGTCGGGAAACGGAGTGATGGTCCGAATGATAGTATTAGTTAGTAGTCCTCACTATTCTATGTAATGGTGTGTTAATAAATGAAATGAGGACTCCTTTTGAGTATGAATAATCTCTAGAAGATAATATTTGTATTCAAACTCACAGTTTATATTTTGTCGTATTGTACACGACAGTTGTATTTGTATTCTGTACTATGTATCTGACGACCCAAGATGGGTGATGTATACCTAATTTTGGGGGCGTCACAGTTGGTATCAGAGCTTAGGGATATGATCCCTGGCTAAGATGTGAGAATAGAACTAGGAGGGGAGAGACGGAAAATTCCTTCGCTAGTATGACCTACCTAAATTTATTTGCATGGTATTTAATTGGTCGGTCATAATATAAGGATAATATATGACATATCAATTAACTTTTATTTTGTGGCAGTATCTGAAAATGGCATCTGAGAATGTTGAGAATAGCAATGGAGCACAAGCGACTGTTGATTCACCACATATCAATAATCAGGATAATGTGCATCAGGAAGGTGACAATCCTCATGCAAACAACAACATTGACCAGATGATGAATGATGAAATGTTCAGAAACTTTATGCAGTTCATGCAACAACAGGCGAGAGCGGCTCCTGTCCAAAATATAGGTGGAAACACTGAAAACTCTCGGACGGTCACCGCTAAACAGTTCAAGGAGTTGGGACCACCAAAGTTTAAGGGAGAGCCAAAACCAATTATAGCGGAAACATGGATAAAGCAGATTACCAAGATATTTGATGTCTTGGGATGCTCCGAGGAGCAAAAGGTTCCCTTTGCTGCCTTTATGTTGCGAGGAGAGGCAGATTACTGGTGGGAATCGATTAAGCATACTCAACCTGCCGCACTGAAGATGTCTTGGGAGAAGTTCCAAGAGCTGTTCAATGACAAATACTTTCCCGAAAGTGTTCGTCACATGAAGGAGGTGGAGTTCATCAAATTGGAGCAGAATAATATGACCGTGTCGCAGTATGAGGATAAATTTGCTGAGTTGTCCCGGTTTGCGTCCCACTTGGTGGATAATGAAGAGCGAATGACGCGAATGTTTTTGCGAGGTTTGAAACCTGAGATACGTCAACATCTTATTTCTCATAAACTGTGTTTGTATTCAGATGTTGTGAATAGGGCTCAGTTAGTGGAGCGCGATAACGAGTCAACACAACCAAAAGAGAGCAGTCGGCAAAATGATAATACCAGTGAGAGCAGTCATCGAAGCGGTGACAACAAGCGTGGAGGGAATCAACAGGCCAGAAATGGTAACCACTTCGGTGGTAATCAGGGCCAAAACAATAAGAATGGTCATTTCAAGAAGAGGAGATTCAACAATGATGGAAAGACGTCAGCACCAGCACCCGTTGTTAAGGAAGGAGAACGACCACCTATCATATGTTTCAAATGCGGAGGGGAGGGGCACATCAGTCCAAACTGCGCGATGCCGTCTAAAGCATGTTATAATTGTGGAAGAGAAGGTCATTTAGCTCGATTTTGTTGTTTACCAAAAATAAGTTCAGCCAAGATGGAGACACCAAAGGTAGTCCCAGAAAAGTCAAAACCGGTAGTGCAAGGGAGAGCGTTTGTTGTGACCTCCCAGAAAGCAAGGAACCCGAATGAGGTCATCACGGGTAAGCTTATCATAAACTCTAACGAAGTCTATACTTTATTTGATACCGGTTCTACCCATTCTTTTATTTCTCCTACTTGCGCTCATCGATTAAATTTGACTCCGGAGAAATTAGACTTTGATTTATCTGTTGAAACTCCATTGGGAGAAACCTTCATTACATCCACTGTTTATAAGTCTTGTTTGGTTCAAGTTGGTACCCACACATTACCTGTCGATCTAATTTCATTAAAAATACTTGCATTTGACGTGATTCTAGGGATTGATTGGTTAACTACTCATCATGCAAAAATTGATTGTTTTCGTAAGGTTGTTAGCTTTCATATTCCTAATCGACCTATTATGCGAATTCAAGCAACCAAACCATTAAAATCAATCGCTGTCATCTCAAGCCATAAAGCTATTCGTTTATTGAAAAATGGATGTCAAGCTTTCTTGACTCATGTCACGGATCTAAACAAAAATACGTCAGTTTTGAATGATATTTCTATTGTTAATAAATTCCCTGACGTATTCCCTGAAGAACTTCCTGGCCTACCCCCAGAGCGTGAAATTGAATTTTGTATCGACCTTGAACCCGGTACAAAACCCATTTCCAAAGCCCCATATCGAATAGCTCCTATTGAACTTCAGGAGTTAAAGATCCAACTGCAGGAATTGTTAGACATTGGCTTTATTCGTCCTAGTACTTCTCCTTGGGGTGCTCTTGTGCTATTCGTGAAGAAGAAAGATGGAAGTATGCGACTTTGTATTGATTATCGGGAGTTGAATCATGTCACCATCAAAAATAGGTACCCATTGCCACGTATTGATGACCTGTTTGACCAGTTGCAAGGAGCACAATTCTTTTCAAAGATCGATCTTCGTTCTGGATATCATCAGCTGAAGGTTAGAACTGAGGATATTCCAAAGACGGCTTTCAGAACTCGGTACGGGCATTATGAATTCCTAGTCATGTCCTTTGGATTGACTAATGCTCCTGCTGCCTTCATGGATATGATGAACCGGGTATTCAAGGAATATTTGGATCACTTTGTGGTCGTCTTTATTGATGACATCCTTATTTATTCCAAAAGCCGTGAAGATCATGAGCAACACTTGAGGCTGGTACTCCAAAAGCTTCGTGAATACAAGCTTTATGCCAAGTTGAAGAAATGCGAGTTCTGGCTGGAGGAGGTAGCATTCCTTGGGCACGTAGTATCAAGTCGTGGAATATCGGTTGACCCGACAAAGATTGAAGCTATTCAAAGCTGGGAGCAACCTAAATCAGTGACCGAAGTACGTAGCTTTCTTGGTTTAGCTGGTTATTATCGGAGATTCGTGGAAGGATTTTCTCGAATCGCTACTCCATTAACTCAGCTGACTCGGAAAGATACAAAGTTTGGTTGGAGCGAAGAATGTGAGCAGAGTTTTCAAGAACTCAAGAGGAGACTCATTTCAGCACCTGTTCTAACAATACCATCTGGCTCGGAGGGATTTGTCATCTACAGTGATGCTTCGAGCAAAGGGTTGGGATGCGTTCTCATGCAACATGGAAAAGTCATAGCCTATGCATCAAGACAACTCAAGGAATATGAGAGGAATTATCCTACTCATGATCTAGAGTTGGCAGCTGTTGTCTTTGCACTTAAAATTTGGAGGCATTACTTGTATGGGGAGAAGGTGGAGATCTTTACGGATCATAAAAGCCTCAAATATTTCTTCACTCAAAAGGAACTCAACATGCGACAACGACGTTGGCTTGAACTGTTGAAAGATTATGATCATACCATTCAATACCATCCTGGAAAAGCGAACGTGGTAGCTGACGCATTGAGTAGAAGATCATATGCAAGTACGAGTGCAATATTGTCAACACAAAGGCCCATTTTGTGTGACTTGCAAAGGATGGAGATAGAGTTAAAGACTCCAGGGACCCATGTGATGATGGCGAATATACGAGTAGAACCAACTTTAATCGATAAAGTTAAAGCTGCTCAAGCTACAGACCTGGAGCTGATGCGTATGAGGAAGAAAGTGCAAGAAGGTGTTATGCCGGAAGCAAGAATCGATGAAGAAGGAATACTTCGAGTCAACTCCAGACTTTGTGTTCCTAACAACCCTGATTTAAAGTATGAAATCATGATGGAGGCACACAACACACCGTTTGCAATCCATCCTGGAAGTACCAAAATGTATCATGATCTTCATCATACATTTTGGTGGAGCAATATGAAGAGAGAGATAGCGTTGTTTATCTCAAGGTGTCTAATTTGTCAACGAGTCAAAGCGAAACATGAAATACCAAAAGGTCCATTGCAACCACTTGAAATTTCAGAATGGAAGTGGGAGCACATTACCATGGATTTTGTTACCGGTCTTCCTAAGGTTTCTCAAGGTATAGATGCGATTTGGGTCATTATTGATAGATTGACCAAGTCTGCTCATTTCTTACCGATACGAGAAAATTATACACTTGAACATCTTACTCGTATGTACATAAACGAGATTGTAAGACTGCATGGTATGCCAGTATCCATAGTTTCTGATCGAGACCCAAGATTCACTTCACGATTTTGGGTTAGTTTACAAACAGCTATGGGCACAGATTTACGATTTAGTTCGGCATATCATCCTCAGACGGACGGACAATCAGAGAGGACTATTCAAACTCTAGAAGATTTATTAAGACTCTGTGTCTTTGACTTCAAGGGAAGTTGGGACAAGTTCTTACCATTGGTGGAGTTTTCCTACAACAACAGTTATCAAGCAAGTATTGGCATGGCTCCATTCGAAGCATTGTATGGAAGAAAATGTCGTTCTCCAGTATGCTGGGATGAGGTGGGTGAAGCAACGTTGTTGGGACCGGAGTTGGTACGTATGACTACAGAAAAGATTCAAACGATCCGACAACGTATAAAAACCTCACAAGATCGACAAAAGAGTTATGTTGATCTTCATCGAAAGGACGTGGAATTTGATATAGGAGATCATGTGTTCTTACGTGTTGCTCCATGGAAAGGAGTTACGAGATTTGAAAAAAGAGGAAAGCTCAATCCTCGATTCATCGGTCCATTTTTAATCCTCGATCGAGTAGGAACTGTGGCTTATAGACTCGCTTTACCGCCAAGTATGTCTCGTGTTCATAACGTTTTTCACATATCCATGTTACGCAAATATGTGGAAGACCCGAACCACATTATTGAGTTAGAACCGGACGAAATAGCGGAGGATTTGACGTATGAAGAAGTTCCTGTTCAAATCTTGGATAAGAAGGAACATATTCTACGCTCCAAGGTTATACCTCAAGTCAAAGTTTTGTGGAGAAAGCACGATGTTGAGGAAATGACTTGGAAGTTAGAAACTGAAATGAAATCAAGGTATCCTTACCTCTTCGACATACCAGGTACGTACCCTAATTTCGAGGGCGAAATTTCATAAGAAGGGGAGGTTGTAAGATCCCAACTTTTATAAATAAAGATGAATTTTCTATAAATATCATTTTTGAATATTATGGAGTTAATTTGATATAATGTTATAGTTGTGGGTAATATTTATAAATTTTGTAAAGTACGCAAGTTGTTATATAATATTCAATTGGTCGAAGAATATTCGTTTTAACAGGGAATATTCGTACAACGGCACAATCATTGGTGGACCCGACAACGGAATTATTGTCAGATTGAGAAAACGACAAAAATATTTTATTAAAAATAACGGCGAAAGTTTTACCATTGACACTGTTGAACTACTCGGTAGTAAAAGTACAGTAATACGTGTGGTTGCATAGTAGCACACGGTATTGATTATTAATACTTATATGAGAAGTCACTCAGTTTGATTCAATTATTGTCAGTTAATAATATGAATTATTTAGCGATAATGACGTTTTTTTTATTCGTATTATTAACGTAATAAAACAGAAACATCTTTTTATATAAAACAGAATACTTTATTAAAGTTATTCTATAAATAAAATATATTATATTTTATTTAAAAGATTTTTCTTTAAATATGGACCGTCAGATTAAAGTATTCAATCTGGACCGTTCATGGATTAGTTACTATGTATTCTATTTTTCTATAAATAGCAACTCATTCCTTTATTATTTCTTACGAATTCACTGAACTCTAGAGAGAGAAACTATAGAGAGAAACTATAGAGAGAGAGAAGAAGAGAGGGGTGTTATTCTTTCTTATTCATGAAGAGAACTATTGTTGTTCCATTTCTTATTATTCTGTTGGAATAACCTGTATATGCGGTCTACCCTATACTTGGTGACATTCTTCTATTATTCTGTTGGAACATCCTGTCTGTGTGTTTTACACCGGACCTGATTCCGTCTTTATTATTATTCTGTTGGAACATCCTGTCTGTGTGTTTTACACCGGACCTGGTTCCGTCTTTATTATTATTCTGTTAGAATATCCTGTCTGTACGTTTTACGCCGGACCTGGTTTCATTATTTATTATTCTGTTGGAATAACCTGTCTGTGCGGTCTATCGCATGCATGGTAATTTCTTTTGTTATTCCATTCTTTATTATACTCAGTTGGTTAAGTTTTGACTTCTATACTCTATGAAATTAGTGGAATATCCTTGATAATTGCGGTTCATCCAGTATCTTTTCATGAAAATATTCTTCTAAATATTCTTGAATTTTACTCCACAAAGCAGTATCATGTTGACAATTTGGACGCTGTTAATTCTTGGATAAACTAATTCTTGAACTTGTTTTATTGAATTATTATATCATTGTCATCATCCTCATGTTTATAAAATGTTAAAAGTCATCTGTGGCCTGTAGTGCATAGATGGACTTGGTATGATTATGACCAGGAATTATTCGGTATAATCATGACCGTAATGTTACAAATGATGTGGTAAAAGTCTTCATTGGCCCGTAGTGCATTGATGGACAGTTGTTGGCATGATCATGACCATTAATGAATACACGAATATTCTTGGCCGTAGTGCAGGGGTGATTCGATGATGTGGATTATTTTATTAAGCTGAGTCCCAGCGATCACATTGTTGAAAAACCTTTTAAATCATAAAAGATAGTAGAGTTTATTTTCTACTTGACTCTTTTAATGGATTGCTTGTTCCGCTGCAGTTAAACTTGATGTCTATTATATTTTATCAGTTTAACATTGTTGAAGGCTAATGATAATTTATTCTGCATTATCTTAGTCATAATATTTCTTACTGGGCTAGTTGAGCTCACCCTTTCTTTCACTGTTCTCTTCGGGAAATGAGAACGTAGCTGGGGCAAGTCGGGAAACGGAGTGATGGTCCGAATGATAGTATTAGTTAGTAGTCCTCACTATTCTATATAATGGTGTGTTAATAAATGTAATGAGGACTCCTTTTGAGTATGAATAATCTCTAGAAGATAATATTTGTATTCAAACTCACAGTTTATGTTTTGTCATATTGTACACGACAGTTGTATTTGTATTCTGTACTATGTATCTGACGACCCAAGATGGGTGATGTATACCTAATTTTGGGGGCGTCACAATAAAGTTGATGAAAAACCTTTTTAAATCATAGAAGATAGTAGATATCATGCTCTACTTGACTCTTCTAATAGATTGCTTGTTCCGCTGTAGTTAAACTTGTTGTTTATTAGTTTAACAATGTTGAAGGCTAACGATAATTTATTCTGCATTATCTTAGTCATAATATTTTTTACTGGGCTAGTTGAGCTCACCTTTTTACTTTCATTGTTCTCTTCAGAAAATGAGAACGTAGCTAGGACTAGTCGGGGAACAGAGTAATGGTCCGAGATGGTGTTATAGTAGTCCTCACTATTTTATAAGATAGTGTGATAATAAATGTAATGAGGACTTCATTTGAGTTTGAATACTGTTTATGAGACAATATTCATGTAAAAACTCTAAGCTACGCTGTTGTCGTATTGTATAAAAGAAGTTTGTATTTGATTTATGTACCATGTATTTGGCGACTCAGAATGGGTGATGTATACCTATTTTGGGGGCGTCACACATTTTATCAATGATAATATTGATTAGCGTTGTAAAATTAGAATGAGAATGTTTTTTTAACGATCAAAATCGAGAGTGAAAATTGTCATGATTTTGAGATCGTTACAAAAAGAATCATGATCATTCAACTAAACGAGAGTGTTATATCCAACTCAAATTAACTCGACTTGTGACTTGTTTAATTGAAGTTATATGCTCTCTCAAAAGATATATAGAGGAAGAAATAAAGGTTTAATTTCTTGGGGATTCAAGGGTTGAGCCGCCATTAGGATGACAGTTTTAAGAGCCCTGAAACAATCTGGGTCAAATCTCAAGTTCAAATAAAATCTTAAATTATTGGTCTAATAGTGTTATAGGTGGTCCAATAATATCTTATTGGGTCATCTTAACTCACTGCATACTCACCCGAAAGGTCATAACTGAAAGGAATTGGGGGTGCGTCCGGTAACCTTAATGACCGGTGCCCTTTTTTTTTTTTTTTTTAACCATAATTATGAGAAAAATAAATAAAAAATAATAGAGCAAGTTTGAACAAAAAATTGTAAAAGAAAGTATATTTTTTATTAAAAAAATACTATAAACTGTTTACAGTGCTTTTTTAATAAAAAATATACTTTTTATACAGTTTTTTGTTCAAACTTGCTCTATTATTTTTTATTTATTTTTCTCATAATTGTGGTTAAAAAACCCCAAAAAAAAAATTAAAATCAAAGTGCACCGGTCATTAAGGCATGCACCGGACCGCCCCCTGATCCGACTGAAAGTACTATTAATAATTACTTAATTCTTTATATACAATCAAATATTTTTCATATCTTTTAATGTAGGATTATGGTGTTACAAGCCCCACTCCCCAAGGTCAACACATACTCTCTTAGGTCATATCTCTCCTTCCTCATCAGGTGTTCCTGTTTTTTCAATTCAAACCGTAAAATTCTGTTTTTTCTAATTTTCAGCTTCTTTTTTTTTTTGGTACTTTGTTATTTTTAATTGCAAAACATAAATTTTGAGTGTCTACTCAAGTATACTTTTCTCTATTTGGGCATTAAGGCATTAACTAAAGCGACCTGAGAGTATTCTTTGACTAATACCACCAATGACCGGCACGCCAAGTCTCCAACTATATAATTAAAGTAAACGACTAAATAGACTTTGACTAAATATCATCCGGGCAATAATTAAGTGGACGCAATGGCCAAAACTCGTCCACACGTTTTTTCATAATTCCAAAGACTTTGAAAAATTCAGTCACACGTTTTTTCACAACACTTTTTCCCTACAAGTAATGGACACAATGGCCAAAACTCATCCTAATTTAAAAGAAGGAATATGGCTTCAACCAACATAGGATTCCTAGTTGTTGTTCAAGTTTTTGGTGAGTGTTCTTAGTGCACTATTTCTATACATATTTACATGCATAATTGATCATAATTATGTTGTAAACTTGTATGTATATTAGGATATATATATATATATATATATATATATATATATATATATATATATATATGTGTGTGTGTGTGTGTGTGTGTGTGTGTCTTCCAAATACATTACTCCCTCTGTTCAACAAAATGAATGATCTGTCAATGAGATCTTAGCATGATTTAAGACTGATGGTTTCAAGTTCAGTTCTCAACATTGGTGAGTTTGTATTTTTTTTCTCTCTCAATATTTGGGATTGAGTTTATATTATATTCCTACCTATAAATAAATTACGTAATCAACTACTATTCCCAAATTACCTAGTCAAGTACTATTTTTTATATTAGTCTACTATTCATTTTATAATTTTTTATATTTATGAACCAATTAACGAGTGAAGTATTAATTAGCTATATTTTTATAATTTAAATTATAATTACTTTAAGTTACATAATTAATTTCTACGACCTTTCATGTAATGGTCAACATAAAAAAAAATAGTTGACCGTGAGAGAGTAGAGACCGGTCCCAACCAAACATTTAGATCTTCTATTGGAAGGGAGGAAATGAGTTAACTTGAGTAGTGTCCATAACTACAACAAGTTATGTATCACTTCCCATGTATACTATATACTATTTTTTATTTCATTCATTCAATCTAAATATAACATATCCAGGCACTATCTTTCATCTTTTGTGAGACTCTTTTTTTTCTTATTGTGGAGTTAATTTCGTCCATATTGTGAGGTCTAAATTTTCATCCATAGATTATGAGTTTTATCAATATTGTCATTGAGAGATTCTTAATATCGATTATATAATTATTTTTGTGCTTGTGCTGACATCCCTCCAAAGTAAAGGTCATTAAAAAAAAAGCTACCAAAAAAACCCCCTTTGCAAAATTGACAGAGCTTATATATATATATATATATATATATATATATATAGAGTCCGGATCTAGTCCGGGATCCCGGACTTTATAAAATACGGACCTTTTTTTTTTATAAATAAAAAATTATGGAATTAAAAAAATTTTATAATACAGTGTTTTGGGTGTGATTTGGGTACGTATAACAAAACATGTATGTACAGACTGTACCACCACTTTTTGGTATAGGTATTCAAAAAACGTCCAAAACATTGTATTATGGAAAAATTTCAGTTCCATAAAATATTAAATATTTTTTTTAGTTGTTTTAAAAAAAAAAGCAAAAAAAAAAAAAAAAAAATAGGGTCCGTATTTTAAGACCTGTCCGGGAGTCCGGACAGGATCCTGTGTGTGTGTGTATATATATATATATATATATATATATATATATATATATATATATATTAAAAGTTGTAGTATTAATTAACAAGACGAACAAATAGTAAAATTAGAACAACTTATATGGAAACCGAGGCGTAGCAAAACAACTGTCCTAAAAAGTGATTTCGCCCTCACGGTTATAACTTTTGGTATAGATGAGCTCTGGCGTCTACTCTTTAGGATTCAACGACGAAGCCTCCAATTATGTGTACTCACATAAGGAGATTTTGAACTTGTCTTTGTAAATTGCCCAGAAAATAGTAACAGTGTATATAGTAAAAAGAAGATTAATTTTGTAAGTGTATTAACCCCTAAGATCATACTGGTATTTATAGGAAAAAAGGATGAACAAAACGGTAAAGAAATATGAACGTTGAATTTTCTGGCCAAAAGTCTAAAATTCAAACTTAGCCCATCCCAATTCCTTAGTCATCTTCGTGTGCATGTGTCCATCACTTTTTCCTTAACCATGTTATTAAACTTAACGATATAATGTACTAATATACACATGAAAGGTTCTCAAAATAGGCAATGAGGGAATTTGCGAAAATTAAGAAACAACCAACAATTAATATCCATGTTTATTCTTAAATTTGTTAAATGATTAATTTTATAATGATTGTGTGATAATAAAATTGTAATGAGATCTTATGTTATTTTATACTATTTTTATTAAAATAAATGAGACTAAAATCATAATAAACTTGTTAAAGAGTGTATTATTATGGTTTGTGTATTTGCAGGAATTGTTTTGTCGTTATGCAATTGGAGATACACTAAAAAAATTTACCCGGTTAATGTAAGGGAGGATCCGGTTGAGGATATAAATCTCATATCTGACAATTAATGAAGCTTTCTGATCATAAGTAAAATAATTAATTGTTGCTGATTTTGTATATTAAAATTTCTTGTGAAATAGGATATCCTCGCATAGTTTTAGATGATTTTGGCTTCTTCATTTTTTTGTTTTTCTTTTTTCGGATCGTTGTGAAGCCATTTCACCTTATTATTTGTATAAAATGTATACAAACACTATTATTCCAAGTATTGAATAGTATCGAAATACAAAAAGTGTTAGATATTAAGATCACACACATGCACATGACAATAAAGAATTAACACAGAGATTTACATGGTTCCTCAATTTGGGTACTCCACAGGCGGCTTGTCGTTTTATTGATACCCAAAGGCGGCTTGTTGTTTTATTGATGATTTCTTGGTTACATAAGGCTTTACAATAGATAGTATTTATAGCCACTAATCTTATTCCAACCCTACTTCATATTATGTCTCAATTACCCATAATATTTTTCCAAAAACAAACCATTAAACTTTAGACCGCCGACCGACGCGGCCCGCGCCGCTCCCAAGCTGTCCTTGGCGCGCCCCGCGCCACATGTGCAGCAGCTGCACCGACCCTGGCATTCCCCGTGCTACTCCCAGCCTTGCACCGGCGCTCCCCGCGCCCCTCGCTCCGCTCCACATTCACCTTTTACAGTAGCTTTTATGTTATGAGTCACAAGCTCCAACAAAAAATTTAAAAATCTAAGTGTTTATATTACTTTTTTCTCCATGTGTATACGACTGTTTGTGCATAATTTGCTGACATAGACCTATCCTTACTCTTCTTAAAAGTGTTTAAATTTGATGTTTTAGCGGTGTATACATAAGCAGTAAGATTATGATAGATAGTTCAAATAAGGATAATTTTGTCCAATATAAATACTTCATTAGTGATAATTCACAATATTAACATCGCTCGTGTGTTACTGACATTGTATTAAACTTTCATTCTTTTCAAACTATGGCACAAGAATTTAGATATGTTTATCAAAATTAAATTTAAATATTATATTCTGAATATTCAAAATATTGGATACATAATATCTGAATATGATCTCGGAATAATGAGCAAAAAAGAAAAGAAAAAGATGATTGTGAAATGTCTTAAAATTATGTGAGACAAATTAAATAAATATATATTGGGTTAAATACACTTTTCTCAGTCTACTTGACCTCGATTTACAAATGCATCATCGAATTGAAATTTTTTACGGTCAACTCATTGAACTGTAATTTTTTACAAACCGTTATAAAATCCGTCTAAACCAGTTGACTTTAACGTAAAAAATAAAATATAGAAAAATAATACAAATAATAATAATTTCAAAATAATAACAATAATTTTTAAATAATAATTTTATAATTAAAATTTTTAATAATTAAATATATTAATGTATAATTTTTACAAATGTATTTATATTAAATTAATGAATTCATATGATTTTTTTAATTTTAAATATTTTAAGTTCACTTTAAAAATATAAAATTATCAAATATTTTGAAATTATTACGATTATGATTGTTATTATTATTTTAAAATTATTATTATTATTTTGAAATTATTCTTATTATTTTAAAATTATTATTATTATTTTGAAGAAATTTTTATTATTATTAGTATTATTTCGCAATATTTTATCTTTTTCCATTAAAGTCAACTGGTTTGGACAGATTTTGTAACGGTTTGTAAAAAAATTACAGTTCGATGAGTTTACCGTAAAAAATTTCAGTCCAGTAATACATTTGTAAACTGAGGTCAAGTAGAGTGGGAAAAGTGTATTTATAATTAGCAAAAATATTATCTCGAAATATGAAGAGAATTCTCGAAACTTAGATAAATTGGAAATAGAAAACAAAAGTGTTAAAACTCTTGTCATAAAAAATGCATCTAAACCAAAAAAGGACAACAACAAAAGAAAGTATGGTGGTCAAGATAACACTTCCTGAAATAGAAAATCAAAAGGTATTTATTGGAAGTGTGGTAAGGCAGGACACTTCAAGAAACAATGTAATTTGTATTTGAAGTAAAGACAACAAAAGAATGACCAAACAAAGATGGTTGACAATAAAGATATTGTTGCTATGATTATGGAGACTAACATGGTTGGAAATGTCATGGAATGATGGATCGATTCTAGTGCAACCAAGCATATTGCCAAGAATAAAGCAATGTTTAAAGCCTATAAACCTATGAAGGATAGTCAAGATTATTCATGGAAAATTCTTCAACTACAGAAGTGATGGGCATGCAAAAGCAAGATGATTCTCAAGTTATCATCCGGGAAGACAATCACTCTTAATGATGTTCTTCATTTTCTAAAAATTAGGAAAAACCTTGTATTTGTTATCTTTTAAACAAACATGTCATAAAAGTCTTGTTTGACACTAATTGAATTATATTGCATTGTCCAAGGGTGTCATGTATGTCGGAAAAATGATATGAATCTGATGGCATGTAAAAACTAAATGTTATTAATGAAAATTCATCTTTTGCTTATATGGTTTCTACTTTTGATGTTTGGCATGCTAGGTTAGGACATGTAAATTATAAAAATTTGTGTAGTATGATTAATTTTAATTTAATACCTAAGATTAATTTTTCTGATTTAGAAAAATGTGTTATATGTGTTAACGTTTAAAATTGCCAAGAAGTCTTTTAAAAAAGTATTAAGAAATTCATAATTATTAGAATTAATTAATTTCTATACTTGTTAATTTGGGGGCATATTAACTAGGGGAGGTAAAAGATATTTTATAACATTTATAGATGATTGTTCTAGATACACTCACGTTTATTTGTTAAGGACTAAAGATGAAACTTTAGAAAAATTTAAAAATTAAAGTTGAAATTAGATTAGATCAAAAAATTAAAATTCTTAGATCAGATAGAGGAGGAGAATACTTCTCTCACTACAAGAAAAAGGTTTATCAGCGACCGCCTATCAGCGACCGCATACAGTAGCAGATATCCATCAGCGACCGCATGCGGTCGCTGATAGTCGTCGTATAAAATCTAGTCGCTGGGATGCACATCAGCGACCACTATTAGCGACCCACCTATCTGCGACCGATATGAGCAATCCAAATAATAAATTCGGTCGCTAAGCTGAGTCAGCATGGTCCAGGGCTAAGGCTGACGTGGTCCACGTGGCACCGACCGCATGCGGTCGTTGATAACCTCAAAATTTAGTCGTCGCTAATACCTATCAGCGACCGCATGCGGTCACTGATATGAAACAAAATAAAAACCAGATTTTTCCTGTTTTGCAGAAACACCAAAAACCTGTACCTGTTTGGTACCTGCTTTATCCCAACACACATACACAACAAGATAAACAGTATACACATCAATATAAACATCCATCGTCCACCAACACATACACCAAACTAGTATATAAACCTTTAAAAACCAATATGATTTGAATAAATATAATAACATTTCAAAACTTGTTTAAGTAATATACAGACATCCAAAGAATGAATATACAAGTACAAGCTTATACTATAACTAGAAAACTGATCTAAAGCAGGTACAAATATATGCTAACTATGTTAATATTGGTATATTACGATAATATATACAACAAATTGATTTTATACCTCGTCGTCATCCCCATGTTGTGATGTTGCTGCTGCCGCTACTGCTTCAGCTAACTACTCAGCACTCAGAGCCCCAGATGCCCGCCCAGTATCTTTAAAAGAACTCGATCTCGACATATAGCTCTCACACAGTTAGCCAGAGTATGAACAGCTGGATGGCTCGATGACTGTGTAGACTGGGTAGAAGAGTAGCCTGAGCCACTGAAGGATGGGCGTCGTCGTTGTCCTTGACCTTTAATGTAGTTCTTCTTCACAACAGACGCCCTCTCCCACAACTCTTGATCAATAGGCGGACGTGGAGTGTCTTCAGGATAGCGCTCATTCAATAAACGCTTATAAGTATCCTGTCATCATGTTAACAATTAAATAGTTAAAAATAAATTAATTCTGTAAGCATTGATAAACAAGATCAAGTTGTTAAAATTTATTACCGCTATCTGGATAGCATCAGGCAGACCATCAAGGGTGGCCACGTACACATCCAGCCAATGGATAGGCTGACCTTGAGACTGAGACTCCTATACAAAAAATAGCACAATATTACTAAGTAAAAATATGATATATTTTCTATAATTCATGATTGTAAACATATTAAAACTTGTAAATACGTACCATGGCAGTGATATGCTGCAACTGTGAAATACTGTCGCCCTTGTATGTCCCTTTAGCCTTTTCGTCATCGGGTACACCCGAGGATCTGTTGGTGGCGGCAGTCTTTCGTCTTTTCACCCAGCCCTCAGCTCTCCATTGGGCACACATCTTAGCCCATATGGATTGGGTGCACCACCAGGGGCTATGCTCGTGCATGTAATCCTCTCCCTGGCCTGGATGGTCGATCTCGGCATGTGAAGGGTTTTTTGTCTTTCTTTATTCAAATTGTCTTTGGTTCGGACCGCGCACTTCTGCCAGAATAATGTCTGTATCACTGAAGCCTGCGCGTCCTCCCATTTATACTGTTTCTGTAAATAAAATAACAATAATAACATTATAAACAATTATCCTTTGAATATTATATTATCTGTCATAATTAAAAAAAGCATACTTGAAATTCAGCCCAAACAGCATCCTTGTGGGCGATAGGTGTGCTCGCCCACGTAATCACTGGTGTAGGCCAATTCTGTAAACAAAGATGTGATATGCACTTAACGATCTTATTATCTGAAAAATCACTATAATATACAACAATTTACATCAACGATAAGTAGATATATTAAAGCAATTTACATCTAAGTTATAATACTTATGAACATTTTTTAAACTTATACTTATAATACTGAAAAAAAATTCGCCAAAGTCTCCCCTACAATATAGACTAGTCACATGCACGACGGTATGCATATATGAACATTTCTAGGCACCCAATATAATATCAATCAAAACATTACCAATATACAATTATACATGAATTTAAGTTTTAACAAATATACATTATAAATGAATTTTATAATTAACATTAATTAGCATATTAACATCAATTTACATCAACTATAAATAGATATATTAAAGCAATTTACATCTAAGTTCTATATATCTTGTATAAATGGAATCTTAAATTCTTATATATAAATGATATATGCAGGACGTACGTGCTATTCGGAGGAGGGCGAATCTGAATAAGAATCCGATCATCCGGATTAGTAGGGGTCTTGGGCACATGATTAGGCCCCCTACCCAAGCCGCGCTTTTTCTGCACTACTTCAGAAGCCATCTGTATATTACAAATTTCAAGATGTTATTATGAGTCATTTTTGATTACATGTATATATGACAATAAACATGACAGTGATATAAATATGTAGATATATGAATATAAAATGACAATAAACAAAAATTGCATTTAAATAGTTTAGTACATATACATGACAATGATATAAAAAATATGTAATGCTAAACATACATTTCAATTGTTCAAGTGTCAATGTCTGATTCAGAATCATCTTGTATACGTGTTGTAGATTCATAACCATCATCTGCTTCAGATTCAGTGTCAGATTCAGTCAATAACTCTTCCTCCTCAGTATCAATGTCATCTGATACAAGTATTGACTCAGGATCTAATTCATGTGGTTCATCTCCACCATCAAACTGTATTACTTCATTGTCGTCCTCTACATTTATTATAGTTTGACTATGAAGCATCTACTCTTAATAAATCTTCCCATCAACTACTTCTACACGACTACGCACGGGAGTATTAATTACAACTTGCCAATCTGTAGGCGGTCTATCCCTTTTCCTAACAGGACAAGGAGTGTAGTATACTTGTACTGTTTGAGTTGGTAAAATAAACGGTTTGTTGGAGTACGCAGACCTATGGAGGTCAATATCGATGATTCCATGTCTGTCAACACATATCCCTTTTTCTAAATCAAACCAACGGCACTTGATCAAGTGAATATGACTCCCGTACGTGCCCTTGTAAGACAACTCTACGATTTCCTCCAACTCCCCATAAAAGGTACGACCAAGCTCATTGTAACAATCTCCTTGGACACACACTCCAGAGTTTATTGTTCTTTTACCGCGCCCATATGCCTTTGTGTGAAATTCACAACCATTTATTTTGTAACCATTGCGGCTGACTTGGTCCATGTTTGGTCCCATATCTAGGACTTGTACATTAGCCGGAATTGTTGATCCCTTAGTCAAAGCCTACAAAAAATCTATCTTATTAAATGAAGTCATAGTTAACATGGAGTATATATATATATATATATATATATATATATATATATATATATATATATATATATATATACTACGTGCTTAAAAATTGAACTTACTTTGTCCTTTAGCCAAAGTGCAAATTTTTTATCATGATTGATTTGAATATCTTTATCAGTTATGCCGGGATGCTTCACTTTTAACTCGTCGTCGTACAATCTATACCATGCTATAAACGTTAACATATTGGAATAAATTTTCAACTTAAAAGATAAATTATCAAGTTTACACGTGTACCTCACAAATTCGTCAATCTCCTCGCAATTGAGAAGAATGTAAGTATGTGCAGCATGTAATTCTTGCTTAGAGAGGAATATGCGCTTTCCTTTTTCATAAGCGCGGCCCGATAGACCAAATACAGAGAGCTGGCCATTTAGTTCAACATTTCCCCCATCATCATGTCTCGATACTCGATTGGCCTTTGTCAAAACTTCGTCTAAAAAATAGTCTGAGACAAACGTAGATATCTCATCGAAACTGTATGCCTCACATATCGACCCCTCGAAATAAGCTCTATTCTTCACCTTCCTCTTAAGGTTTTCCATCACCCTCTCGAAAGGGTACATCCATCTATATTGAACTAGACCCCCAACACGACCTTCATAGGGAAGATTAATTTGCAAATGCTCTATGGAGTCAAAAAAACCAGGTGGGAATATTTTTTCCAGTTTACAAATGATCTCTATGATGTTTTTCTCAAGTACATACATGTCCTTCTCATTTAATGATTTTGAACATAAGTCTTTGAAGGAACGACTAAGATCCGTCAAAGCATCCCATATTGGTTTATCAAGCAGATCCCGAAATGCTATAGGCATGAGTCTCTCCATGAACACATGCCAGTTATGACTCTTCATCCCTTGCAATTTTCCACCCGTAACACACCTTGCAATGTTTGACGCATATCCATCTGGTAGTTTCAGAGACTTAACCCATGTGCACACATCTTCAACTTGCTTTTTGGACAATGTGTACCTTGTATGCGGTTTGACAATCTTACCATTAGAAGATTCATAAAGTTCTAATCCAGGACGCTTACAAATATCTTTCATGTCCAAACGTGCCTTATCGTTATCTTTTGTCTTCCCCGTAACATTCATCACAGTGTTAAACACATTGTCAAACACATTCTTCTCAATATGCATCACATCTAAATTATGACGAATCAAATTTGTAGACCAATAAGGCGGTTCCCAAAAGATGCTTCTCCGAACCCAGTTATGAGATTCGCCCATTGATTATGTTTGTGGCATCAATCTTACCAAATGGGATAACCGGCAATCTCATCACACGATCTCGCATCTCTGTTCCCGACAATGGCGGTGCACGCATATCAATATCTACTTTCCCTTTCCTGAAGTGTTCTCTATTTCTTCGAACAGGTGATCTACCGGTAAGAACCGACGATGACAGTTAAACCAAGAAGGCTTTTGACCTTTTGATAGATTAAACGACTTTGTATGCTCCATAAAATACGGACAAGCCAACTTCCCGTGTGTACTCCATCTAGCTAACATACCATAAGCTGGGAAGTCACTTATAGTCCACATAACCGCTGCCTTAAAGTTGAAATTTGTTTTCGTTACAGCATCCCAAGTCTGTACTCCATCCTCCCACAATACCTTCAACTCGTCTATAAGAGGTCTCAAGTAAACATCTAAGTTCTTTCCAGGACTCTTAGGACTAGGAACCACGAGTGAAAGAAACAAGTATGGCTGTTTCATACACATCCAAGGAGGTAAGTTGTACGGAGTAACAATCACAGGCCAACATGAGTACGGAACAGTTGAGTGGCCAAACGGATTGAAACCATCGGTGGGCAATCCAAGCATCACATTTCTAGGTTCCAATGCAAACCCAGGATGTGCTAAGTTGAAATCTTTCCAAGCCTGCCCATCTACGGGATGATTTAGTTCTCCATCTTTAGCTGGAGATTTCGCATGCCAACTCATATTTTCAGCTATTCTTGTAGACATGTACAATCTTTTTAGCCGATGTGTTATTGGAAAATACCTTAGAATTTTAAACGGTATACTTAATTTTTTTGTAGTCACACCCTCTTTATTAGGCCTAAACTGATCATGACTGCAAAACGTGCACCTTGTCATCTGTTCATTTTCCTTATAAAATAACATGCAATCGTTGGGACATGCATCGATCTTTTGGTATCCAAGACCCAACTTCTTCACCATTTTCTTACAAAAGTAATAGTTACCAGGTAATTTCTCACCGTTAGGAAACATACTCTTAATGGCCTTCAAGAGCGACTCAAAACACTCATGGCTCATGTTGTGATCAGCCTTGATGCTAAGTAATGTCACCACTGCAGACAATGTAGTGTGTTTGGTGCAACCATGCCACAATGGCTCGCTACCCTCGTCTAACAACTTAAAGAAGTCTTTGGCATCAGAATTCATAGGTTGCTCTCTACCTTGTTCCCAATCAAAATCTGGACCTGCAATATCATGAACCATTTCATTCATACGATGAGTACTGCTGGCCGAATTGTGTACTTCTGTGATGCCACCATCTCTTCTCTGCCCATGTGCCCACCAGCATTCTTCGTAATTTTTCATGAACCCAGAAATAAGTAAATGATAGTTTACCATGTCTTTGTCCATATAATTTATATTCTTACACTTTAAACATGGACATCGTATCTGTGACTTACCATTCATACATTCCGGGTGACTATACGCATACTCCAAAAACACTTGGCAACCAGCTCTAAATTCAGCTGTAGCACCTATCTGGGCACTTGACTTTCGTCGTGCCATCCAACTACGGTCTGAATAGAGGTCCATGATTTCATGGTACCTACTACAAACAACATTATAAATGTTAACATATGACTTGAGCATACTTGTAACCATATGACTTGAGCATACTTGTAAGCATGCATATGATTAACATTTAAGCATACTTGTAAGCATATAACTTGAGAGCATACTTGTAATCATATGACTTGAGTATACTTGTAAGCATATGATTAACATTTAAGCATACTTGTAAGAATACTCCTTGAGCATACTTGTAAGCATATGACTTGTAAGCATATGATTAGCTCGTTAATATTATAAATGTTCGTAACTACCCAACCAACAAAAAAATTTCGCCAGAGTCTCCCCTATAATATGGACTAGCCACATGTACGACGGCATGCATATATTGTCATTTCTAGGCACCCAAGACACAAACCATGGAGTTTGTAGGAAAAAATTGTAAATTTAGAGTTTGTTTGATAGGTATGTAGGAAAATTATATAATTTTACTTGTATAAGTGGCCAACTAGATTATATATATATATATATATATATATATATATATATATATATATATATATTTGTACTTTTCAGTGCTTCCAGGATAATGTCTCATGCGATAAAAGAGACACTATCCGCAAACAGTTTTAAACTAGAGATATCCTACAAAAGAGTTTTGCAGGTATCCGCAGCATGTGAGGATCAAACTTGCAAACTTTGAAACCCAATCATTTTCCGTGGGAGCAATTATTCACGTTTTGATTCACATTATGATGTCAATGTCAAGTTCTCAGTCTACAAATGATTTTTTCACACTGACCAATAAAATTGGTTAAACTACAAACATAAACAAGGGATTCACGAGTCTATATCATGTGCATGACTTCCTATAATAACCAAACTGTTACTACCTCTATTGCACAAAAAGAATCCCAAAATATAAATTTTATACTAACTACAATCTAATACGTTCATATCCAATTTATCAATTTTGAACATCAAGATTTCACAAAAATCGACTTTAGAAAGTCAAAATGGGACTCTTTAGAAAGTATAAAAGTATAGTTCAAGTATGCCTTCGAATCCGTGCCAAAAACAGATCTCAAAAGCTATGACATGCAAAGTGGTACCGAGGGAGTATAATAAAACAAGTAAAATTAGTCCCACATTCATTATAGTAACATACCCCCAAAATTTATACTTTGGTGTAATTGTGAATTACCATCATTTGTGAATCCTCCCCTCCCATCTAGAAAAATTGTGAGCTTTACTTCTTTTATTTTCTCTCTCCAAGATTCCAGTTTATGCTATAACTGCACCCTTAAGGAACATAACCTTCTAACTTCACATGGTATCCACTAAATATTTTAAGCCAGAGTGATATCATCAATAACCTAAGGTAATAGAACTATGAACTTACAAAACTTTCACAAAATGCTAGTGACAAAATCTGCCAGAAACAAAAAAATATTAAAACCCTTACTTCAAAACCCCAAGTAAGCCTACAATTATATATCAAAGAATTAGCCAGCCAAACACTCCATCCTATCACTAATCAAGTTACCCAAACTGACATAAATTAACAAAATCAAATTACCCAAAGTACTGCGTATTACCCAAATAAATTTTACTCTAATCAAAACTTATAAACCAAACATAATCATATTACCCAAATCGACTTCAAATACTAATAAAATCATAATCATATTACCCAAACATAATCAAATACATATATATCAATCTAATGCATATATAATAAAATTCATATTCAATATTGAAACATTATTCATTGAAATCAAATACCTCAAGGTGGTGGGTGGTGGCGGTGGGCGTCGGTTGCAGCAGTGGCGGCGGTGGCTTCTCTTTTGCAGCGTGACCTTCTCCCTCTTCTTCCCCTTCTCCCTCTTCTCCCTTTTCTTTCTCCCTCTTTTTTTTTCTCTTCTGGTTCAACTACTGTCGAGCGAGCTGTGGCTGAGAGATTAAAGAATCAGCGACCGGTAATAGCGACTGCATGCGGTCGCTGACTATTTAATGATGTGGAAGTATCAGCGACCGTATGCGGTCGCTGATAGTGAGAGGTTGCAAAAAAATAAGGCGCCAACATTTCCAACCAATTTTTAGGCGGTAAAATTGTAGTAGCGACCACATAGCGACCGCATGCGGTCGCTAAAACATAACAGTGACTACATTTCAGTGTGGTCGCCACTAGCGGTCGCTAATGATAAGTATATGTGACTGGATGTGCGGTCGCTGATATTGTTGGTCGCTGTTAGAGCATTTTCTTGTAGTGTCTTATAATGATTTTTGTAAGAATTATGGTATAATTCATCAAACTACAACCCGTTATAGTCATCAACAAAATGGATGGCAGAATGAAAAAATAGGGCATTTGAAGAATTGATTAATACTTTACTTCTTATTTATTTCTGGTTCGCCTAGAAATTTATTGGGAGGGGGGGAGTGCAGCATTAATGACTGCTTGATATATACTTAATTATATACCCAATAAGAAAATTCACATTACACCTTATGGATTGTGAAAAAAGAGAAAATCTTCTCTTGACCACTTAAGGGTGCGAGGATATAGGGGTAAGGTTAACTAATCCTAAAATGCTTAAGCTTGGAGTTAAAGCAACCGAGTGTACTTTAATAGGTTATGCACAAAATAGCGAAGTCTATAAATTCTTGACCATGGAATACACATATTTTGTTAGTCAAAATATAATTTTGGAGTCTAGAAATGTTGAGTTCTTTGAGAATTCATTCTTTAGGAAAAGGTCAAGAGAATACACTGATAAAAAGAATAAAGGTACAATTCGTCATGAAACTATCACTACTAGAATCCTGGGCATCTGAAACAAATTTTTAGAGATGGACAAAGTTCGGTCTCTAATTTTAGCAATTTGAGACGGACTTAGAAACCGAAGTTTTGCTATGTCTCGAGATGTTTTATAAGTAAAAAATCGAGACGGATTCTGAAACCACCAACATCGTCTCAAATTCTATAGACAAAATTAGAGACGGATTTACCCGTCTCAAAAAGTAAGTATTTTTTTAAAAAATTTAAATACATTCTTGAAACTAATTTGAGACCAATAGTGCTCGTCTCAGATTAATAATTAAAAAAAAGAAACAAATATTTATTTTTGAAACGGATTAGAGACCAAAATTTTCGTCTCAGACTGTTAGTTTCCCTCCAAATATTAGTCTCCAATTCCCTCCTTATTTTAGAAACAGAATTAGAGACGGATATAGCCGTCTCAAAAAATGATTATTTTTTAAAGATGTTTATACGCATTTTGGAGACGGATTAGAGATAGATATATGGGTTAAATACACTTTTTCCCACTCTACTCGATCTCGGTTTACAAATGCATCACTAGACTAAATTTTTTTACCGTTAACACGTTGAACTGTAATTTTTTTACAAAAAATCGAAAAATCGACTTTTTTGTTAAAATATTAACGACAAATCTATGTGTCATATGTTGACAAGGAGATCAGAGAAGCTGTACTAATTAAATTAAATTAAATAGGCCTTCTGTACTAATTAAATTATACTCAATTCTCTACTAATAGGCCTTCTGTTATTGCTACAATGCTGCTACTACTTGTTTAACTTTTAGCTTGCCTCGACACTTCAGGTTTCTCTCTTTTCTCTCAACAAGCTTCTGAGGATCCTATATTTTTTTAAAGAAGCAAGATTGTCATCAGATTGTGCTAGTTGTTGGTTTGCGTCATAATAAAAGTACAAGAATAATATTTATAATGCATTTCTTTCTTTTTTTTCTTCCCTTCTTAGAATCAACAAATTTTAACATATACAAAATATTCCTTTCTTAGTATTTGTGTAAAATTAACAAAGTTTTAATTCTATGGAATTATAAATGTGCTTTCAATTAGGATTTCAAAGATTGGAATCGAGTTGCTGATCATTGACTCATAGCTAAAACATATTTTGTTGAATACTACTACTATATATAATGCAGGTGCACAAATAGGAGTTTGCTATGGAAGGCTTGGCGACTCTGTAGTATAATTCTTACTAATAGCAGGTCGTGCTTGTTTAACTTTAATAACTGAAATTACTTTGGCTTGAAACCTTTCCCTTTCAATGTCCAGGAACCAACACATGTGATAGATTTGAGCTTCGCGTCCACAAACGTGTGATTGACCTCTTCAGCTCTCCCGATGTTAAGCAGATTACTTCCATTATCATGAACCTGGTGTTAGGTCGAGGTTACCATTGTTGATTCCTAAATATGCCTCGTCTTTCTTTGATTAGGTAGTGTGAACTTTGTGTTTGTATTAGGCTTCATGCAGTAAGAATTTTATTATTACAATTTTGTTGTTGAAAAGTTGTTTGAATTCAATAAAGGGATTGCTTTGTTGTTATTTTCTTTATCAAGATCGTTGAATGCAATTTTATATTTATGACAACATCTTTCATTTAGATTTTGAAATTAAATTATGAAAATATTTGTAATTTGTTGTTAATAAACATATTGAGACAGAATTGAGACGACTTCTTTTCGTCTCAAAGAATGTGCGATATTCGTACCAAAGTTGACACAAATTTTGAGATGATTGCTTTTCGTCTCAAAATATGTGCGCTAAAAATATATTAGCACCAAAGTTGAAACGGAATTGAGACGGATGGTGACCGTCTCAAAATATGTGCAGGAAAAACCATTACTAACAATTTTGATATGGATTTGAGACAATTTTCTGTCTCAAATTATGTATACTAAAAAAAGGCCCCAATTTTGCTCGCCAAATTTGAAAACGCCAAAATTGGTTTCAAAATTTAGATACTTATGGATCAGTTTTGAGACGGAAATCTTCGTATCTAATATTTTGAGACGGAAAGATTAGCGACGTGACCTACTGACACGGATTTTGAGACGGGCAAAATCCATCTCAAAAGTGATTTTGAAACGAATTCTACTGTATTTGAGATGAATTTTTCCGTCTCAGATGCCTAGATTTTTGGTAGTGTATTGATGAAATGGAATTTATTATATCTACTGAAGAAATAGAACCAAGAAGAAGTAAAAGAGCAATGATAGAAAAATACCATGGTCCTAATTTATATATGTACTTAGTAGAAGGAAACACGTATGATATTGTTTCTTCTAGTGTTTTTGTGACTGAGTATGATTTTACTGATAGAAATCCATTGCCTTTTAGAGAAGTTATGTCTTCTCAAGATTCAAGTTTTTGGCAAGAAACCATTAATGATGAAATGAATTTTATCATAGGTAACAAGATTTAGGTTTTCGTGGACTTGCCTCCTATATGTAAACTTATTGGTTTTAAATAGATCTTTAAAAGGAAAAGAAAATCAGATGGATCTATATATAAGTATAAAACTAGACTACTAGCCAAAGATTTTAAGCAAAGGTTTTGTCGATTACGTTCGTTTTACCCAATTTGACAGTAACTCGTCCAAAATTTGACCCGACCCGACCTATTTGTCTTTACCCGATTTGATATTTTTTGCACTTTTGTCTCTCCAAATTACCCGATTTGTCTTTAACATTATTATATGTATTCTTAATATTAGAAATTTTAAAAACTAAAATTAAAAATAGAAATTAAAATTTTAACATTATTTATTTCTTCTAGTGTTTTTGTGACTGAGTATGATTCTACTGATAGAAATCCATTGCCTTTTAGAGAAGTTAAGTCTTCTCAAGATTCAAGTTTTTGGCAAGAAACCATTAATGATGAAATGAATTTTATCATAGGTAACAAGACTTAGGTTTTGGTGGACTTGCCTCCTATATGTAAATTTATTGGTTTTAAATAGATCTTTAAAAGGAAAAGAAAATAAGATGGATCTATATATAAGTATAAAGCTAGAGTAGTAGCCAAAGGTTTAAGCAAACGGAATATGCATATGCTTCAGTAGCAAGAATTAGTATCATTTGGTTATTAATTACATTAACATCAATTCATAAACTTATTATGCATCAAATGGATGTTAAAACTGCTTTATAAATGGTGATTTAGAAGAGTAAGTTTATATGGAACAATAGAAGGGTTTGTTTTGAAATGCCAAGATAAAAAGTTTATAAACTTGTTAAATCTTTATATGGCTTAAAATAAACATCTAAGCACTGACATGAAAATTTTGACCAAATGATTATTTTCAATGGATTTAAAATAAATGAATTAGATAAATATGTTTATTCTAAGTTTAGTAAAGGTTTTGGTGTTATAACTCGTTTATATATATGTTGATGATAAGCTTATTTTTGGTACTAGTAAAAAATAGTATTAGAAATTAAAGCATTCTTGTCTGCTACCTTTGATATGAAAGATATGGGGGAGGCTAATGTGATTTTAGGTAATTAAATTGTGCGGTTTCAAGATACAATTTCTTTAACTCAGTCGCATTATATTGAGAAGTTGTTAAATAAGTTTAATCACGAGAATTGCAAAATAGCCTCTACCCCATATGATCATTTTGTTAAGTTATTTTCAAATAGAGGCAATAACATATCTCAGTTAGAGTATACAAGTATAATCGGTAGTCTAATGTATGCAATGCAGTATACTATATATAACATTTGCGGTTGGAGTATTGGGTAGGTTTACTCATAATCTAGGTCATGTTCATTGGGATACAGTATCAAGAATACTTATCTAAAAGGCACAATGAACTATGCATTATGCTATACAAGATACCCAACTGTGGTAGAAGGGTACACAGATACAAACTGGATAACGAATTCGGTTGAAATAAAATCTACAAATGGATGGATATTCACTTTAGGATAAAAAGCAATTTCTTGGGGTTCTAAGAAACAAACCTTCATAACACATTCAACTATGGAATCTGAATTTAATCTGTTGCATTATTAGCTGTTATAAAAGAAGCCGAATGACTTAAGAATTTATTATTTGAGATACGACTTTGGCCCAAGTCAATGATAGCTATCTCAATATATTATGATAATGAAGCTGTAAGACCCCATATTATTAATAAATGAAATTTAAATTTCCTCTATTTATTATTTTGAAATAGTAAGGGTTGATTTGATTAATGTGGTTAGTTATGAGTAAAATGCACAAATATTTCAAATAAGCAAGTGGTCATAAAATATTCATTGTTGTCGGGGAATATTCGTTTGGTCGTGGAATATTCTTGTTGTCGGGAAATATTCGTACGACGGCGCAACCTTGTGTGGGCCCCATAACGGAAAGCGATTGGATGAAGAAAACGACAAAAACAAGTTGTTTATAAATAACGGCGTAGTTGTTACCGTTACTACTGTTGGAATACCCGGTGGTTAAAACACAGTAATACGCATTGTTGCACAGTAGCACACGGTATTGCACCAATTATTGATTCTTACGTAAGAAGGCACTATTCAATAATTGTTACAGTAATTACTGTTCAATATTTTATTTTATTGATTCAATAATTGCTACGTTGATATTTTATATTACTGTTGTTTCAATAATTGTCACTATGCAGTATTTTTTGTTATCGGAGCAATAATTCATATTATCTTAATAATATTATTAGATAATATTATTGGCAATGTCTAGAAAGTTCTGTCTAAGGAGAGGTTTGGTCATCTAATTACGCGCCAATAAGGATAGATCCTTATTGAAAAGCCCCCTCTTTCTTGGGAACTGCCTGGTTGTCAGTATTGTGATTCTGTAATATTATTTGTGAATAATTAATTATTGATTTATATGATGAGAAAAATATTGATTTTATGTAGATATAGATGGAGAAAATTTTTAATGTGACAATTGTTAAAAATTAATATTTTATCTTTTTCTGATAAAATAATTCATTTAAATATATTATTTTAATAATATATTAATGGTGATATTTTTACAATGAATGTGGGATATATGAGTATATGAGGAGGAAGAGTATTTTGTGGCATTAAATGATTAACACATATTTTGTGTGTCGGTGGACCCTAATAATTGACTGAAATTTGATTATAGCCTGTAAAATCGTCCGTTAATAGATTTCGGTCAATTTCTGTTTGAAATTTAGAAAAACTTTCTTCTGCAAAGTTGTAGATAATGGAATTTCCTATGGAAAGTCGTGTGTTTTGAATTTTTCTGACAAAAATGCTATTTATTATGAATTATTGAAGTTTCGAAGCTCCGAAATAATTAATTTTTAGAAGTTTAAAATATTTTAAATAACAAAAACGTTTTTTTCATTATGGTGTGTTACACGTGTGTTGAATGAGCTGAATTCAGTTCTTGGACGGTTAGCGTAGGAAAATTTAATTTATATATTAATATTATATTAAATTTTCTACTTTGGTGTTCTAAGTATTTTTCTATAAATATGGTGCTTAGGTTAGAATTGAAAATCACACCAAAAACTACAGATTTCTCTCTCTTTCTCTCTTTATAATATCGAGCATATTTTGTGAGTATTTTTATACTTTGAGTATTGCTATACGGTACAAGTTTCCTTCAGCACTATATCCGGTAATCCAGCCAGAAGTACTATTCTTTCGAGGTAAGGGATGTTATTTTATTCGAAAATGATATTATTTCTTTAATATCATTATATTGGTTGGAAATTTTTATCAAATTTAGAACTTTTTATGTCGGGGTTACTATTCACGAGTTACTATTCACCAAAACATGAAATTTTTTTTTTCGTCCAAAATATCTATTCTGGATACTAGCTTTGATTGTATCCATGTTTTCATCATTCTTGAATTTTACTCCACTATGATTGTTTATGAGGTATTTTTGGACATGGATAAACTGTAATACGAATCCCTAATATTTGTTCTTTTGCTTCACTGAATTCGTTTTCTTTAAAATATTTTTCATCATCCTCAATCCTAATTGATGATATTAATGAATATCTTTGGCCTGTAGTGCAAAGATGAATAATTTCTGATGAATATCTTTGGCCCGTAGTGCAAAGATGAACATGTGTTGAGATGAGCATGACCAACTGATGAATATCTTTGGCTTGTAGTGCAAAGATGATTATTGATTGATGTTACAGGAATAAAATATTGATGATGGACTTTTAAATTCATAGATAATAGTAGATTTCATTCTCTACGTAACTCTTCTATGAATTATTATTTTCCGCTGCTAATATTGATTTAAAACTTGTTGTCTATTGTATTCTATTAGATTTTTCCCTGTTGAAGACTAACGATAATTTGTTCTGTATTATCTTAGTCATAATATTCTTTACTGAGCTAGTTGAGCTCACCCTTTTTTTTTTGTTCCATTTTTCTCAGGAGGCAAGAATATAGCGAGTACTAGTCGGGGTATGGAATGATAGTTCTAGAAGATATTTTAGTAGTCTTCACCATTTTTGTGAAATAATGTATCAATAATTATAATGAGGACTTATTTGAGTGTGGATATTGTCTAGATGACAATATTTATATTTAAACTCACAGTTCTTGTGTTGTAATAATAAAGATATAGTTATTTCTGTACCATGTATTTTGGCGACTCAGAATGGGTGTTGTATACCTATTTTGGGGCCGTCACAGAAGCAATATTATCCCGGTCTTATAATAAGGTTTGTAACGGGAAGTCTAGATATATAAGTTTAAGACATATAGTTATGTAAGGGAACAAATCAATAAAGGGGTTGTTAGTTTTAATTGTGTCAAGTCAAAGAGAAATTTGGCAGCTCCTTTTTACAAAAGGCCTACGCAATGATTTAATATGTAAGATTTCTAAGGAGATGAGTTTAAAGTTTTTGAGTGAGAGGTAACCTATTAGTGGAATCAACCTAAATACTAGAGTAACATCTAATATATTAGTTCAATGGAAAAATACTTATAGTAATAACCATTTATACACTAGACAAGTATGAATAAGAAATTCTTCGAAATCGTCTTAAAGTTAGTTTATGCTTGTGTAGAGAACAAAGAGGGTAGGGTAAACATTTAATGAATCTATGTCCGGTTTAAAGGATGCAAGTCATACAAGTGCATCTAATTAGATTCACCTATGTAAAGTGAAGAAAGTGTGGCTGCTTCTGCGAGAGTTAATGCTTGTCTCTAAGTCACTTACGAAATTCAAGAGGTAAATACAAGGTCATAAATGTGTTGGGTATCCTTAAATTATAAGAGATATAGTATATGTTTATTAATGGAAAAAAGCACATTTACCCCACTGTGGTTGTAGTGTTTTAAGTAATTAGCCATTGTGCTTTTAAAATATTCAATTAGCCCACTGTACTTTTTAAAAATGTTCAATCAAGCCTTTCCGTCCAATTTTTTGGACGGACTTCAAATAATTACACACGTGGTATTGAAAAAAAAAATCAAAAAATCATTATTTTCTGACGTGGCAACACAAAATAATAATAAAATAAAATCATTGATTATGTGGCAAAAAATAATTAAAATAATAATAGAATTAAAATAAATAATGTAATTCATTTTTTAATAATTTTTTCATTTTCTATTTTCTTTAACCTTCAAAATGAATAAATAAGCCTAAAATAAAATAATAAATAAAAATACAATTTTGGCATGTACATGATTATATTTGACGGTATAACACCAATTTTTTTTTTTGAAATTTTTAGACAAAAAAGATATAATGCAAATTACAAACATAAATAAATAAAACATTATTTATCCTCATTTTTTTCCTAATTAATTCAAACTCAAACCCCCCTACTGTTCTTCTTCTTCCTTCACCAAAATTGAAACCCCGTCGACCCAACACCACCAGTCGCCTACCCAAAGCCATACAATCCGGCAATTTAAACTAGTGATTGACAAACCCATCGCATCAGAAATCCAATATCCAACACCAGATCAAAATAAAAAATAACCGATTAACCAAATAATTTCATATTAAATCCACAATAGATTTGAGGGAGGGGAAGGAGGAGATGTCGGTTTTTCCTCTCCTTTCTCTACCACAGTTGAAATAAGAATTTTGTAGAAGAGGCAAGATCGAGCAATTTCATATTTGTGTGTCGTATGATCAAGCAATAAATCTCTGTAGTTCATCCAGATTAGAGATTTAGATAGATTCTTAACAAGAAATTTGGGATTCAACGAGAGAGGGAGAGGGGCTACGGAGAGACCACTCATCTATGATATGTGATGGTGAAGATAAGGATACAATACTGATGAGACAAGAGAGGGTTAAATGAGATGATTAAAATTAATTTTATTATTATTTTAATAAATATTATAATATTAATTTTTATTAATATTATACATATTATAAATATTTAGGTAAAGAAAAAGAAAGAAAATAAAACATAAAAATATTTTTATTTTTAAAATTTTTATAAGTATTTTAAAACATAAAAGTATTTTTATTTTTATTTTTAAAATAAAACATACATATTATGAATATTATAATATTAATTTTTATTAATATTATACATATTATAAATATTTAGGTAAAGAAAAAGAAAGAAAATAAAACATTAAATTATTTTTATTTTTAAAAATTTTATAAGTATTTTAAAACATAAAAGTATTTTTATTTTTATTTTTAAAATAAAACATATATATTATAAATATTATAATATTAATTTTTATTAATATTAAACATATTATAAATATTTATGTAAAGAAAAAGAAAAAAAATTAAACATAAAAATATTTTTAAACCACAGTGGGCCAATTGTATTTTTTTAAAGTGCAATGACTCAATAGTATTAGGAATTTGGCTGACTGACTTGTCACGTAGGAAATAACATGTTTTATTTTCTTTTTCAAAAGCCACGTAGAAAAATTGGCCCAATTTTTTAACGCCCGTGAGCAAAATTGGACGGAATGACTTGATTGAACATTTTTAAAAAGTACAGTGAGTTAATTAAATATTTTAAAAACACAGTGGCTAATTGCTTAAAACACTACAACCACAATGGGGTAATTATGTCAAGTCAAAGAGAAATTTGGCAGATCCTTTTACAAAAGGCCTACGCAATGATTTAATATGTAAGACTTTCAAGGAGATGAGTTTAAAGCTTTTAAGTGAGATGTAACTTATAAGTGGAACCAACCTAAATACTAGAGTAACATCTAATATATTAGTTCAATGGAAAAATACTTATAGTAATAACTAGTTATACACTAGACAAGTATGAATAAGAAATTCTTCGAAATCGTCTTAAAGTTAGTTTATGATTGTGTAGAGAACAAAGAGGGTAGGGTAAACATTTAATGAATCTATGTCCGGTTTAAAGGATGCAAGTCATATAAGTGCATCTAATTAGATTCACCTATGTAAAGTGAAGAAAGTGTGGCCGCTTCTGCGAGAGTTAATGCTTGTCTCTAAGTCACTTACGAAATCCAAGAGGTAAATAAAAGGTCATAAATGTGTTGGGTTTCCTTAAACTATAAGAGCTATAGTATATGTTTATTAATTGAGCAAGATATCACTTTAAGATTTCTTAGTTCAAAGCTAACGCTATTAAGAATAAGATGTTTAGTGATATAGAATATGCAAAGGTTCAAGTCAAAAGACACCTCTTACTTATGTAATAAGAGAAAGAAGAATGTCAAAGGAAAAAGATTGCAAGATTATGAAAATAGGGGAAGATTGTTCGATTTTTTCAAATCTAGAAAGTATATAGTAAATATATTATATGTTGTCCATATAGCCAATAAATGAAATGGTTCAGTTGATTAAGAGAAAGGAATGGTTGAATGACACTTTTATCCCTTCAAGTCAATAAATGAAATGGTTCAGTTGATTAAGAGAAAGGAATGGTTGAATGACACTTTTATCCCTTCAAGTTGTCATATATTTTTAAAGTCATCCCTAAAGTTCATTTTTCGTCAATTAGGTCATTAAAATGACATTTTTTGTCGATAACGTTCTTTTTACCCAATTTGACAGTAACTCGTCCAAAATTTGACCCGACCTGACCCATTTGTCTTTACCCGATTTGACATTTTTTGCACTTTGTCACTTCAAGTTACCCGATTTGTTTTTAACATTTTTACATGTATTCTTAATATTAGAAATTATAAAAATTGAAATTAAAATAAAAAAAACAGTAAAAGATATAAAAAAAATTGATTCAATTTAAAAAAAAAGAAATTAAAAAGTTTAAAAAATTATTATTATTTTCATGGAAAAATTAGAATTTTTTTAATTTCTTTTAAAAATGAGTAAAATTTTATAAAATATAGATTCAAAAAAAAACTTTATTTATAGAAAAAATTAGAAAATTTTATTTTTAAAAAAATAAATAAAGTTTCATAAATTATAGATTTTAAAAAGCTTTCTTTTCATAAAACAAAATTAGAACTTTTTAATTTTTTAAAAGATGTATAAATTTTCATAAAAATAATTAATAATTAAAATTTTCAAATATAGAAACTTTACTCATTTTAAAAAAATAATTAAAAGTTTCTATTTTTTCATGAAAATAATAATAATTTTTAAAACTTTTAATTTCTTTTTAAAAAAATTGAATTAGTTTTTTTTATTTATCTTTTACTATTTTTTGTATTTTGATTTCTATTTGTAGTTTTTGTTTTTAAAATTACTAATATTAAAAATACATGTAATTATGGTAAAGACAAATCGGCTAAACAGAAGTGCAAAAAATGTCAAATCGGGTAAAGAAAAATGGGTCGGGTCGAGTCAAAATTTGGACGGGTAACATTCAAATTGGGTAAAGGGAACATAATCGATTTGACACCCCCAAATCCGAGTATTTCATTCTCACAGGATTTGGTGTTCACTGTCCAATATAATCACATCTAACTACCCATAAATAAGGATATAAATGAAACTCATGACTGAAATAGAAATCATCCCCTTAAAGGGTTACAATATCATAAATAAAATCTCAGGTCATCTAACCTTAATACATCAAATGCGGAAACATAATATAATTAAATCAGTCTTATACATAAACATCTTTAAACAAATTAGACAAGTTTTCATCACTTATTCATCTTGCATTTGCCCTTACTAGTGGATGGCTCGTCAACTTTCTCAACTTTAGTTGTAATGTTTTATATGCAAGGGTGAGCAAAAAATTTCCCACAAGTATAACAATAATAACATGAATCACATAAGAGTAATCAATGAATACTGAATAGTAGAAAGCTCGAATTTTGAATCAAGAATAGAAAACAAGATCAAAAGTACATCTGAGGGTCGCAAGACCTTGAACTATGTCCTAGGTTATTAAGTATCTCTACTTAAACCTTTAACAGTCGTAACACTATATGGACCTTTCTTTTCGTACTTAAGGGGATACGCCCTTCGTACCATGTGTCAGGAATAAGTATGTGAATGATATTCCTATTTATATATGATTTGATTATGATATATATGAATGAATATGCAAGTATGCTTGCATTAAGAAAAGCTGTAAAGTCCTTTGATAGATAATAGGAACATATGTACAAGGACTTAGAATGAATTGATCAAATATGTTAGGTTGATCCTACATAAGCAAAACAACTTTGTAAAGTCCTTGAAAAGAAATGATGTACAATGACTATAAATATAGAAAGATTAAGCTTGTTAGGTTGATCTTATAATGTAATAGATAGGCTTGTCTGATCGTCGGGCACTGCACCAGAAATCGTAGTCTGTCAGGAAAGTCAAGAAAAACTCGGGAGCTATCAAGTCAGAATCGTAGTCTACAGGATAGTAGATCTCGGAGTTCGTAGACTGCCAGGAGAGACGAGGAAGGATCGTAGTGTGTCGAGGAGAACTTCCTCATAGTCGTAGTCTGCTGAGGAAGTCATGTTCAGAATCGTAGAGACAGCATGTCTAAGAGCCGACCGAGCACCTGCCAAAGCCAAGTTAAGAATCGTAGACCACACTCAAAGTCGTAGAGTCTATTGATCACATCAGAGGCAGAGATCGTAGTCGAGCAAGATCAGATGAGGACAACAAGGATAAAGACAGAAATCGTAGAGTGCAAAGATCTGATCTTGGAGTCATAGTGTTTGTACAACCAAAGCTGAATTGTAGAGCGCAGAACTAAGGCTCCAACAGAAGTGCTCATAACGCTAAGGTAGAATCGTAGAGTTAACATGATTCTCAATAATTGAGAATTCCCAGAATATCCAAAGTATGAAGCCTCTGGTCTGAGCTGCAAAGATACATCCCACCTGAAGGAAATCAGAGAGCACTTGACGAAAGGCATGGAAGCTAACAGCAGATCTAAGCACCAACCCAATCAACATCCAGATTGAGTTGCGAAACCATTCAAGATGAAGTCTTCCACAAGTTGATCAGAAGAAGACTTCAGTCTCAGTAACTGATTAAGGAAAGTCAGCAAGTGCAGTAGCTGTCAAGTAAACAGAAGACAACAATCTTGGAAGTATCCAGGATCATAGTGTTAGCCAAACAAAGAAGGAACTGATGAAGTGTACACAGAGATACTAGTCAACTTATGAAGAACAAGGCTAAAGTGATTAAGCATCGTGCCAGTCCATTGATGATAAGTGAACGGGAGATCACAAGGAGAAAGTGAGTTGTACATACCACAAATCTGAAGTTTCTTGCTATTCAGAAGAGGCCAGAACAAGGAGTCAAGCTATTAATTCCTAAGATCAGTCGAGGCAAACAGAAGTGTTAAAGCACTACACAAAAGAAGGAAGAGGTGTTATACATTGAAGATCCAATAAACACTCTTCAAGATCGTAGTGTTGTCTCAACCAGTTAATGAGCAACATTCAACATGACACTACGATCAGGTCCAAGAAGAGATGCATCAAAATCATAAAGTTTGATCATCTGAAGATTGAAGCATTGGCAGCGGTTCAATCTGAATATTGATATTCGAACAAAGCTTATTAAGAGCATCGATGCAAAAGGATAACCTCTGATCGAGAAATCAGAAGGAGGAAATAAATTTGACTACCTACCCAAGACATCAAAGTGACATCTCTGATGGGGTAGGTGAAATAGTATACTACAGTGTTAAAAAGCCAAAAAGGGGATGTCATGTCACATCTGCAGTCTACCTCAAATAACTCGAGATCTGCGAAGCAATTCAAATAGCTCCCAAAGGCTATATTCCAACGAGAAGGTTGTAAAGGAGTATAAATCAACAAGAGCTTCAAAGATCAAGAGTTGTTGATGTTGCTGAGTTGTAGAATCATTGAGTTATTGGAATGCTATATTGTTGACTCTACGAGTTCCACCAGAGCTTAATAGAACATGTTTCAGTGACAGTGAGACTACAAAGGTGGAAGTGAAGCAGCTTCGAAGAAGGACTAAAACAGACTGAAGCTTCACTCAACAAAGATGAGAATGCCACTGAAGATGGCAGCTAAGCTGAGAAACGAGAAGGACAAGAAGATAGCATTCAGAAAAGTGGCAGAGCATAAAGAAGATCCAGAGAGCCACTCTACGAATCACCAAGAACCAAAAGCTAAAACAGAACAAGTGCAAACCTATGTCTGTAAACCAGTCAAGAAGGGTTTAGGGGATGCTAAGTGCCAGACGACGTCTACCAAAAGCTCAAACACTTAGCAAACCTAAATGGTGATGGTGCAAAGCTGACATCAGATGAAGATGAGCATAACAGAATGAAGATCAGCTGCACCAGAGAAGATGTGGTCCAGACTGGAAGCAGAATACAAAGAGGACCACGCCAAGCTACTAAATACAAAAGATGTTCAAGCTTAAAGACATCTTAGCAGCAAGGAACCAACAACAACAACAAGTAGCCATGGTTTGAGGGGTCCTTGTCCGGAGGGTCTAAATGAAGTTCCAAGCCTGCTGGGCTATAAGAGTTCCTAGGGAACTAGAGGAGTTCCAAGGCTGCTGGCCTTGAAGAGTTCTTAGTGAACTGAAGATTCAAGGCTGCTGGCCTTGAATGAATCTTAGTGATTCAGGGTGCTGCCCTTCCTTAGTGGAAATCCTGCTAGTTGAAAGCAGAAGAGTGGATTAGGAGCTTGAGTCTCTGAACCACTTAAAATCTCTTGTGACATTTACTTTATGTCATTTACATTATGTACTTAACTGCTATATATGTATAAAATGCTTACAACTGAACTAACTCTAAGAACAATGATTGCATGATCAAGAATATATCAATGAAGGGGATCTTTTACTTATTCTGTTGTGCTTGAAAAGATTCTTATGTTTGTCATATGCTAATTCATTAGAAATAAAAAATAAATGAGAAAAGTATTTGAAATTAAAAAGGATCTATTCAACCCCCCTCTAGATCTATTGTGTGCCTACTGGGAACTAAAACTATGTATTGTGCATAAACATCTTAACGCTATCGCATAATATAATCCCCTTAATATAGGGTTGTTCATTGAGGTTTAACATAAAAGTCCGTACCAAAGGAAGTTTGGTTTGGATTAGCTTTAATAACAGTTCTAAAATTTAGAACGCTCATCAACTATGGACTAGTTGAATTAGTAAGGGTTTAATAACCATATAAAAATTTTATACAATAATATGATTGAACATCAATATTTTAACCAAATGTTGAATCTCAACAATGTACAACTGAATAAACATTGTATAATCAAAGTATTACTTCAAAAAGTTAAAATATATTGTTTGGAATCATGAACTTGAACAATATAGGCTTCGAATAATTTGAAACAAGAGTTAAGAACTTGTTCAATAAAATATTAGGGATAAGCACTTGCGTGATCGAAATCAAGACAGGATAAGGAACTTGATTAATATAAGAGTAGGGTTTAAGAACTTGCCTCGTGCGTAAGCTAAACAATTACTACTCGCGGTCACCACAAGTCCTACACATTCTATTTTGACCACAAACTCAATTAGTTTCATCACCACTATGATTAATAGTTACACTTCCCTCTTTTACACAACTTAGTTCATCATCTAAACTTCTTAACTAATCACATATCACGAATTTGAACTTTCTACAAGCATACCATATCAGTATGAGCTTTTAAGCATTACAACCAAACCTTTCGAATATTCAGTTTGAGTTCTTAACAACACTTTACAAACATAAAGTTAAAGTTCTTACTGTAAGACCCCAACTTTTATAAATAAAGATGAATTTTCTATAAATATCATTTTTGAATATTATGGAGTTAATTTGATATAATGTTATAGTTGTGGGTAATATTTATAAATTTTGCAAAGTACGCAAGTTGTTAAATAATATTCGATTGGTCGGGGAATATTCGTTTTAACAGGAAATATTCGTACAACGACACAATCATTGGTGGATCCCACAACGGAATTATTGTCGGATTGAGAAAACGACAAAAATATTTTATTAAAAATAATGGCGGAAGTTTTACCATTGATACTATTGAACTACTCGGTAGTAAAAGTACAGTAATACGTGTGGTTGCATAGTAGCACACGATATTGATTATTAATACTTATGTGAGAAGTCACTCAGTTTGATTCAATTATTGTCAGTTAATAATATGAATTATTTAGCGATAATGAAGTTTTGTTTTATTCGTATTATTAACGTAATAAAACAGAAACATCTTTTTATATAAAACAGAATACTTTATTAAAGTTATTCTATAAATAGAATATATTATATTTTATTTAAAAGATTTTTCTTTAAATATGGACCGTCAGATTAAAGTAATCAATCTGGACCGTTCATGGATTAGTTACTATGCATTCCATTTTTTTATAAATAGCAGCTCATTCTTTCATTATTTCTTACGAATTGACTGAACTCTAGAGAGAGAAAATATAGAGAAAGAGAAGAAAAGTATTTTACTACTTAACTACTTCCTTATTTCAGTTATTCTTTAAAACGGTAAGAGATATTATTTGTTGTACCCGTAAGGGGTGTTATTCTTTCTTATTCATGAAGAGAACTGTTGTTATTCCATTTCTTATTATTCTGTTAGAATAACCTGTATACGTGGTCTACCCTATACTTGGTGACATTCATCTATTATTCTGTTGGAACATCCTGTCTATGTATTTTACACCAGACCTGGTTCCGTCTTTATTATTATCTTGTTGGAACATCCTGTCTGTGTGTTTTAAACCGGACGTGGTTCCGTCTTTATTATTATTCTGTTGGAACATCTTGTCTGTGTGTTTTACACCGGACCTGGTTCCGTCTTTATTATTATTCTGTTGGAACATCCTGTCTGTGTGTTTTACACCGGACCTGGTTCCGTCTTTATTATTATTCTGTTGGAATATCCTGTCTGTGCGTTTTACGCCAGACCTGGTTCTATTATTTATTATTCTGTTGGAATAACCTGTCTGTGCGGTCTATCGCATGCATGGTGATTTCTTTTGGTATTCCATTCTTTATTATACCTAGTTGGTTAAAACTTTGACTTCTATACTCCATGAAATTAGTGGAATATCTTTGATATTTGCGCTTCATCTAGTATCTTTTCATAGAAATATTCTTCTAAAAATTCTTAAATTTTACTCCACAAAGCATTATCATATTGACAATTTGAACGTTGTTAATTCTTGGATAAATTAATTCTTGAACTTGTTTTATTGAATTCTTATATCATTGTCATCATCCTCATGTTTATAAAATGTTGAAAGTCATCTGTGGCCTGTAGTGCATAGATGGACTTGGTATGATTATGACCAGGGATTATTCGGTATAATCATGACCATAATGTTACAAATGATGTGGTAAAAGTCATCATTGGCCCGTAGTGCATTGATGGACAGTTGTTGGCATGATCATGACCATTAATAAATACACGAATATCCTTGGCTGTAGTGCAGGGGTGATTCGATGATGTGGATTATTTTATTAAGCTGAGTCCCAGCAATAACAGTGTTGAAAAACCTTTTAAATCATTGAAGATAGTATATTTTATTTTCTACTTGACTCTTTTAATGGATTGCTTGTTCCGCTGCAGTTAAACTTGATGTTCGTTATATTTTATCAGTTTAACACTGTTGAAGGCTAACGATAATTTATTCTGCATTATCTTAGTCATAATATTTCTTACTGGCTAGTTGACTTCACCCTTTCTTTCACTGTTCTCTTCAAGAAATGAGAATATAGCTGGGACGAGTCGGGGAACGGAGTGATGGACCAGATGATAGTATTAGTAGTCCTCACTATTCTATTAAATAGTGTGACAATAATTGTAATGATGACTCCTTTTGAGTTTGTATAGTCTCTTGTAGACAATAATTGTATTCAAACTCACAGTTGTGTTTTGTCGTATTGTACATGACAGTTATATTAGTAAGTTGTATTTGTATTCTGTACCATGTATCTGACGACCCAAGATGGGTGATGTATACCTAATTTTGGGGGTGTCACAGTTGGTATCAGAGCTTAGGGATATGATCCCTGGCTAAAATGTGAGAATAGAACTAGGAGGGGAGAGACGGGGAATTCCTTCGCTAGTATGACCTACCTAAGTTTATTTGCATGGTATTTAATTGGTCGGTCAGAATATAAGGATAATATATGACATATCAATTAACTTTTGATTTGTGACAGTATCTGAAAATGGCATCTGAGAATGTTGAGAATAGAAATGGAGCACAGGCGACTGTTGATTCACCACATATCAATAATCAGGATAATGTGCATCAGGAAGGTGACAATCCTCATTCAAACAACAACACTAACCAGATGATGAATGATGGAATGTTCAGAAGCTTTATGCAGTTCATGCAACAGCAGGAGAGAGTGGCTCCTGTCTAAAATGTAGGTGGAAACACTGAAAACTCTCGGACGGTCACCGCTAAACAGTTCAAGGAGCTGGGACCACCGTAGTTTAAGGGAGAGCCAAAACCACTTATAGCGGAAATATGGATAAAGCAGATCACCAAGATATTTGATGTCTTGGGATGCTCCGAGGAGCAAAAGGTTCCCTTTGTCGCCTTTATGTTGCGAGGAGAGGCAGATTACTGGTGAATATCGATTAAGCGCACTCAACCTACCGCACTGAAGATGTCTTGGGAGAAGTTCCAAGAGCTGTTCAATGACAAATACTTTTCCGAAAGTGTTCGTCACATGAAGGAGGTGGAGTTCATCAAATTGGAGCAGAATAATATGACCGTGTCGCAGTATGAGGCTAAATTTGCTGAGTTGTCCCGGTTTGCGTCCCACTTGGTGGATAATGAAGAGCGAATGACGCGAATGTTTTTGCGAAGTTTGAAACCTAAGATACGTCAACATCTTATTTCTCATAAACTGTGTTTATATTCAGATGTTATGAATAGGGCTCAGTTAGTGGAGCACGATAACGAGCCAACGCAACCAAAAGAGAGCAGTCGGCAAAATGATAATACCAGTGAGAGCAGTCATCGAAGCGGTGACAACAAGCGTGGAGGGAATCAACAGGCCAAAAATGGTAACCACTTCGGTGGTAATCAGGGCCAAAACAATAAGAATGGTCATTTTGAGAAGAGGAGATTCAACAATGATAGAAAGACGTCAGCACCAGCACCCGTTGTTAAGGAAGGAGAACGACCACCTATCATATGTTTCAAATGCGGAGGGGAGGGGCACATCAGTCCAAACTGCGCGATGCCGTCTAAAGTATGTTATAATTGTGGAAGAGAAGGTCATTTAGCTCGATTTTGTCGTTTACCAAAAATAAGTTCAGCCAGGATGGAGACACCAAAGGCCGTCCCAGAAAAGTCAAAACCGGTAGTGCAAGGGAGAGCGTTTGTTGTGACCTCCCAGAAAGCAAGGAACCCGAATGAGGTCATCACGGGTAAGCTTATCATAAACTCTAACGAAGTCTATACTTTATTTGATACCGGTTCTACCCATTCTTTTATTTCTTTTACTTGCGCTTATCGATTAAATTTGACTCCGGAGAAATTAGACTTTGACTTATCTGTTGAAACTCCATTGGGAGAAACCTTCATTACATCCACGATTTATAAGTCTTGTTTGGTTCAAGTTGGTACCCACACATTACCTGTCGATCTTATTTTATTAAAAATACTTCCATTTAGCGTGATTCTAGGAATTGATTGGTTAACTACTCATCATGCAAAAATTGATTATTTTCGTAAGGTTGTTAGCTTTCATATTCCAAATCGACCTATTATGCGAATTCAAGTAACCAAACTATTAAAATCAATCGATGTCATCTCAAGCCATAAAGCTATTCGTTTATTGAAAAATGGATGTCAAGCTTTCTTAGCTCATGTCACGGATCTAAACAAAATACGTCAGTTTTGAATGATATTTCTATTGTTAATAAATTTCCTGACGTATTCCCTGAAGAACTTTCTGGCCTACCCCCAGAGCGTGAAATTGAATTTTGTATCGACCTTGAACTCGGTACAAAACCCATTTCCAAAGCCCCATATCGAATGGCTCCTATTGAACTTCAGGAGTTAAAGATCCAACTGCAGAAATTGTTAGACATTGGCTTTATTCATCCTAGTACTTCTCCTTGGGGTGCTCCTGTGATATTCGTGAAGAAGAAAGATGGAAGTATGCGACTTTGTATTGATTATCGGGAGTTAAATCATGTCACCATAAAAAACAGGTACCCATTGCCACGTATTGATGACCTGTTTGACCAATTGCAAGGAGCACAATTCTTTTCAAAGATCGATCTTCGTTCTGGATATCATCAGCTGAAGGTTAGAACTGAGGATATTCCAAAGATGACTTTCAGAACTCGGTACGGGCATTATGAATTCCTAGTCATGTCCTTTGGATTGACTAATGCTCCTGCTTCCTTCATGGATATGATGAATCGGGTATTCAAGGAATATTTGGATCACTTTGTGGTCGTCTTTATTGATGACATCCTTATTTATTCCAAAAGCCGTGAAGATCATGAGCAACACTTGAGGCTGGTACTCCAAAAGCTTCGTGAATACAAGCTTTATGCCAAGTTAAAGAAGTGTGAGTTCTGGCTGGAGGAGGTAGAATTCCTTGGGCACGTAGTATCAAGTCGTGGAATATATGTTGACCCGACAAAGATTGAAGCTATTCAAAGCTGGGAGCAACCTAAATCAGTGACTGAAGTACGTAGCTTTCTTGGTTTAGCTGGTTATTATCGGAGATTCGTGGAAGGATTTTCTCGAATCGCTACTCCACTAACTCAGCTGACTCGGAAAGATATAAAGTTCGGTTGGAGCGAAGAATGTGAGAAGAGTTTTTAAGAACTCAAGAGGAAACTCATTTCAGCACCTTTTCTAACAATACCATTTGGCTCGGAGGGATTTGTCATCTACAGTGATGCTTCGAGTAAAGGGTTGGGATGCGTTCTCATGCAACATAGAAAAGTCATAGCCTATGCATCAAGACAACTCAAGGAATATAAGAGGAATTATCCTACTCATGATCTAGAGTTGGCAGCTGTTGTCTTTGCACTTAAAATTTGGATGCATTACTTGTATGGGGAGAAGGTGGAGATCTTTACGGATCATAAAAACCTCAAATATTTCTTCACTCAAAAGGAACTCAACATGCGACAATGACGTTGGCTTGAACTGTTGAAAGATTATGATCATACCATTCAATACCATCCTGGAAAAGCGAACGTGGTAGCTGACGCATTGAGTAGAAGATCATATGCAAGTACGAGTGCGATATTGTTAACACAAAGGCCCATTTTGTGTGACTTGCAAAGGATAGAGATAGAGTTAAAGACTCCAAGGACCCATGTGATGATGGAGAATATACGAGTAGAACCGACTTTAATCGATAAAGTTAAAGCTGCTCAAGTTACAGACCTGGAGCTGATGCGTATGAGGAAGAAAGTGCAAGAAGGTGCTATGCCGGAAGCAAGAATAGATGAAGAAGGAATACTTCGAGTAGACTCCAGACTTTGTGTTCCTAACGACCCTGATTTAAAGTATGAAATTATGATGGAGGCGCACAACACACCGTTTGCAATCCATCCTGGGAGTACCAAAATGTATCATTATCTTCGTCATACATTTTGGTGGAGCAATATGAAGCGAGAGATATCGCTGTTTATCTCAAGGTGTCTAACTTGTCAACGAGTCAAGGCGGAGCATCAAGTACCAAAAGGTCCATTGCAACCACTTGAAATTTCAGAATGGAAGTGGGAGCACATTACCATAGATTTCGTTACCGGTCTTCCTAAGGGTTCTCAAGGTATTGATGCGATTTGGGTCATTGTTGATAGATTGACCAAGTCTGCTCATTTTTTACCGATACGAGAAACTTATACACTTGAACGTCTTGCTCGTATGAACATAAACGAGATTGTAAGACTGCATGGTATGCCAGTATCCATAGTTTCTGACCGAGACCCAAGATTCACTTCACGATTTTGGGTTAGTTTACAAAAAGCTATGGGCACGGATTTACAATTTAGTTCGGCATATCATCCTCAAACAGACGGACAATCAGAGATGACTATTCAAACTCTAGAAGATTTATTAAGACTCTGTGTCCTTGACTTCAAGGAAAGTTGGGACAAGTTCTTATCATTGGTGGAGTTTTCCTACAACAACAGTTATCAAGCAAGTATTGACATGGCTCCATTCGAAGCGTTGTATGGAAGAAAGTATCGTTCTCTAGTATGCTGGGATGAGGTGGGTGAAGCAACGTTGTTGGGACCGGAGTTGGTACGTATGACTACAGAAAAGATTCAAACGATCCGACAACGTATAAAAACCTCACAAAATCGACAAAAGAGTTATACTGATCTTCATCGAAAGGACGTGGAATTTGATATAGGAGATCATGTGTTCTTACATGTTGCTCCATGGAAAGGAGTTACGAGATTTAGAAAGAGAGGAAAGCTCAATCCTCGATTCATCGATCCATTTTTAATCCTCGATCGAGTAGGAACTGTGGCTTATAGACTTGCTTTACCGCCAAGTATGTCTCGTGTTCATAACGTTTTTCACATATCCATGTTACGTAAATATGTGGAAGACCCGAACCACATTATTGAGTTAGAACCGGACGAAATAGCGGAGGATTTGACGTATAAAGAAGTTCCTGTTCAAATCTTGGATAAGAAGGAACATATTCTACGCTCCAAGGTTATACTTCAAGTCAAAGTTTTGTGGAGAAATCACGATGTTGAGGAAATGACTTGGGAGTTAGAATCTGAAATGAAGTCAAGGTATCCTTACCTCTTCGACATACCAGGTACGTACCCTAATTTTGAGGGCAAAATTTCATAAGAAGGGGAGGTTGTAAGACCCCAACTTTTATAAACAAAGATGAATTTTCTATAAATATCATTTTTGAATATTATGGAGTTAATTTGATATAATGTTATAGTTGTGGGTAATATTTATAAATTTTGCAAAGTACGCAAGTTGTTATATAATATTCGATTGGTCGGAGAATATTCGTTTTAACAGGAAATATTCGTACAACGGCACAATCATTGGTGGACCCCACAACGGAATTATTGTCGGATTGAGAAAACGACAAAAATATTTTATTAAAAATAACGGCGGAAGTTTTACCATTGATACTGTTGAACTACTCAGTAGTAAAAGTACAGTAATACGTGTGGTTGCATAGTAGCACACGGTATTGATTATTAATGCTTATGTGAGAAGTCACTCAGTTTGATTCAATTATTGTCAGTTAATAATATGAATTATTTAGCGATAATGAAGTTTTGTTTTATTCGTATTATTAACGTAATAAAACAGAAACATCTTTTTATATAAAACAGAATACTTTATTAAAGTTATTCTATAAATAGAATATATTATATTTTATTTAAAAGATTTTTCTTTAAATATGGACCGTCAGATTAAAGTAATCAATCTGGACCGTTCATGGATTAGTTACTATGCATTCTATTTTTCTATAAATAGCAGCTCATTCCTTCATTATTTCTTACGAATTCACTGAACTCTAGAGAGAGAAAATATAGAGAAAGAGAAGAAAAGTATTCTGCTACTTAACTACTTCCTTATTTTAGTTATTCTTTAAAACGGTAAGGGATATTATTTGTTGTACCCGTAAGGGGTGTTATTCTTTCTTATTCATGAAGAGAACTGTTGTTATTCCATTTCTTATTATTCTGTTAGAATAACCTGTATACGCGGTCTACCCTATACTTGGTGACATTCTTCTATTATTCTGTTGGAACATCATGTCTGTGTGTTTTACACCAGACCTAGTTCCGTCTTTATTATTATCCTGTTGGAACATCCTGTCTGTGTATTTTACACCAGACCTGGTTCCGTCTTTATTATTATTCTGTTGGAACATCCTGTCTGTGTGTTTTACACCGGACCTGGTTCCGTCTTTATTATTATTCTGTTGGAACATCCTGTCTGTGTGTTTTACACCGGACCTGGTTCCGTCTTTATTATTATTCTGTTGGAATATCCTGTCTGTGCATTTTACGCCGGACCTGGTTCCATTATTTGTTATTCTGTTGGAATAATATGTCTGTGCGGTCTATCGCATGCATGGTGATTTCTTTTGTTATTCCATTCTTTATTATACCTAGTTGGTTAAAACTTTGACTTCTATACTCCATAAAATTAGTGGAATATCTTTGATATTTGCGCTTCATCTAGTATCTTTTCATGGAAATATTCTTCTAAGAATTCTTGAATTTTAATCCACAAAGCAGTATCATATTGACAATTTAAACGTTGTTAATTCTTGGATAAATTAATTCTTGAACTTGTTTTATTGAATTCTTATATCATTGTCATCATCCTCATGTTTATAAAATGTTGAAAGTCATCTGTGGCCTGTAGTGTATAGATGGACTTGGTATGGTTATGACCAGGGATTATTCGGTATAATCATGACCGAAATATTACAAATGATATGGTAAAAGTCCTCATTGGCCCGTAGTGCATTGATGGACAGTTGTTGGCATGATCATGACCATTAATGAATACACGAATATCCTTGGTCGTAGTGTATGGGTGATTCGATGATGTGGATTATTTTATTAAGATGAGTCCCAGCAATAAAAGTGTTGAAAAACCTTTTAAATCATAGAAGATAGTAGATTTTATTTTCTACTTGACTCTTTTAATGAATTGCTTGTTCCGTTGCAGTTAAACTTGATGTTCGTTATATTTTATCAGTTTAACACTGCTGAAGGCTAACGATAATTTATTCTGCATTATCTTAGTTATAATATTTCTTACTGGGCTAGTTGAGCTCACCCTTTCTTTCACTGTTCTCTTCAGGAAATGAGAATATAGCTGGGACGAGTCGGGGAACGGAGTGATGGACCAGATGATAGTATTAGTAGTCCTCACTATTCTATTTAATAGTGTGACAATAATTGTAATGAGGACTCCTTTTGAGTTTGTATAGTCTCTAGTAGACAATAATTATATTCAAACTCACAGTTATGTTTTGTCGTATTGTACACGATAGTTGTATTAGTAAGTTGTATTTATATTTTGTACCATGTATCTGATGACCCAAGTTGGGTGATGTATACCTAATTTTAGGGGCGTCACACTTACACACTTTGAAAATCCTTAATTTAAAACCATCACGAACATGTTCACAATCTGTTTTAGCACCTTGTTACATTTTAAACGCATTATCAGATTTATTAAACTAAGTTTGACCAACACACAGTGCACTGCACAAAGAAAACAAAACAGCTTCAATTCTGGATACCCCCGCCGAGGCAGGGTTTTGTACTGAAGAAAGGCCCGTTGGGACGGCACAATTTGAACTGGGAACACCCGCCGGGGCGGGCTTGCCCATAATTAAATTGTGCAGCTCACGACTGCACTGTTCATTAACCCAAAACTCACGAATTTCATCCATCAAACAACAAATTACTCACACCCAGAAGCTATAGACTCAACCAAAACAACCTTCAACATATATAACTTAAATCCAACACCAAAAACAATTTAAACTTCACATTAGGAGCCTAAAAAATCATGATTCATGCTAGTTTATCAAAATTCAACACATTAAGTGAAAACCTCCATCACAGATTCGTTTCTTGACCAAATCGCTCCATTTAACATGCATTCTTTTCGTTTTGGGATGTATTAACAATAACAACAATTAATTTGCCAATTAACATAAAATTTAAGCATCAATTTTTATACATATAAGCCATATTCATATATTTTTCACTATAAGCCAAAATATTCCTTTTTAAATAAAATTTCATGGATTAATTCATCCAAAATCGTTTATAAACATCATATAGTAGATTATACATGCATATTAACAATTATAAATAACTTTTCAACAATTTAACCATGAAAACTCAATTATAAAGAACTTAAAACCAATTTTCATGAAGAACTGAAGAGCATAAACTAAAGCTTGAATTTAAGTGCTTACCTTTGCTTTCTTGATTAGATTACACAAAGATGATGTAGAATACTCATGTTTAATTCTCCAAGTCTTCTTCTTAAATCTCAATTTCTCTCAAAGTTCTCTTTGTTCTTAGAATTCTCAAACTTAACAAATGAACTGATATAAACATAATATAACTTAATATACGTATAATAACTGGCATGTATATGTGTGACGCCCCCAAAATAGGAATACATCACCCATCTTGAGTCACCAAATATATGGTATTGAATACAAATACAAACTAAATTATACAACATGAGCTGAGAGTTTATACACGAATATTGTCTCATAGACAATATCCAAACTCAAATTCAATCCTCATTATAATTATTATCACACTATTTTATAGAATAGTGAGGACTACTATGGCAACCATTTCGGACCGTCACTCTATTCCCCGAATAGTCCCAGCTATATTCTCATTTTTTGAAGAGAACAGTGAAAGAAAAGGGTGAGCTCAACTAGCCTAGTAAAAAATATTATAACTAAGATAATACAGAATAAATTATCGTTAGCCTTCAACAGTATAACAACTGATAGAATACAATAGACAACAAGTTTTGGATCAACAACTGCAGCAGAAATAGCAATTCATCAGAAGAGTTAAGTAGAGCATGATATCTACTATCTTCTATGATTTAAAAGTTTATCATGAATTTTATCGCTGAGATTCAGCTTAATAAATAATTCACATCACTGAATTATCCATGCACTACGGGCCAAGGATATTCATTAGTATCACATCCACGAATTATTCATGCACTACGGGCCAAGGATATTCGTGTTTCACCAATAGTCATAAACATGCCAAATAATAATTCATCTTTGCACCCTTGGCCGAAGAGAACGCATGGTCATGATCATACCAATAACTGTCTACCAATGCACTACGGGCCAATGAGAACTTTTATCACATCATTTGTAACATTACAGGTCATGATTATACTGAATGATCCCTGGTCATAATCATATCAATCAACAATCCATCTATGCACTACGGGCCAAAGATGACTTTTATCACAATATAAGCATGAGGATGATGACAATGATATAAAAATTCAATTAAATGAAAGTAAAGGATAAATTTTAAAGATTTATAATTCAATTTATCCAGAATTTAATAATTGCCAAATTGTCAACATGATACTGCTTTATGGAGTAAAATTCAAGAATAATATTTTATCAAAATGATTTGGACCGAAAAGAAATTAATTTTTATCATGAATAGTACCCCAAGTAAATAGTACCCCATGAATAATGCTTCATGAATAGTACTTCAGAAATAGTACTTTATGAATAGTACCCCATGAATAGTACTTCGTGAATAATACCCGTGAATAGTACTTTATGAATATTACCCCGTGAATAGTAATTCATGAATAATACCCATGAATAGTCTTTTATGAATAGTGCCGTACGTATGAATAGTGCCGTACATATGAATAGTGCCATATAAATGAATAGTACTCATGAATAGTACTCCGGCATGAAAAGCTTAAAATTTAACAAGAATGTTTAGAAAAATATCCTTGTGAAACGATACTAGATAAAGCGCAAATTTCAAGAAAATTCTACTAATTTCACGGAGTATAGAAGCAATACTTCAACAAAATGAGTGTAGAATTAGGGATATAAAATGAATTAATATTACTTACACACTATAGAGTATGGAAGAAAATATTATTTCATATGAATATTGAACAAAAATAATATCCCTTACGAATAAGAAATAAATAACATCCCTTACCTTAGTAGAAGGCTAGATACTGCAATAGTGAAGTAGCAGAATACTCTTCTTCTTTCTCTCTATAGTTTCTCTCTCAATAGATGCTCTTGTGAGTCTTAGTGAATTGGTGAGAATGAAAGAAGAAATGAGCTTCTATTTATAGAAAAATATAGTTTCGATAATTGCACGTTTAGGGGCTCGAATTACTACAGTATAGTACATTTATCTATACCTCTATCACTACAAGAAATTGGGTCATAGGCGATGGGGATACTTGCGACGGCTAGATTCCCGTCGAGACTGATAGCAATAGCGACGGCCTACCCGTCGTACATGAGTCCCGTCGATAATAACCTTTCCCGGTCTTAAATTTAGTGGGCTTTTTTTCGCCGGAGAGGGAAAGTTATAGGCAACGGCTTGGCCGTCGGCATTGATTCAATAATGACGGCAACAATATTGACGGCTGTGCCGTCGAGAATGAGTCTTTTAAAAAAGCCCTACTCACGACGAGAATGACTACTGTATTTTCCCTCCCTCTTCCTCTACTCTGCTACGCTACTGATATTTGATTTTCCCTCGACCCTGTTCAGCCCATACCTCTCAGACGCCATTAATTGAAGAAAAAAGCTTCAAGGTCAGCTCCCCCTCCTCCCATATCGCCGGCGCCGGTGACCTCCTCCTCCTGCCATACTCCGGCCACCACATACGGCGCTCCACCTCTCATTCTTTCTTCTTTACTCGTGGTTTCGCTCAACTTGCAATAGGTATGATTCTATTTGTTCTATTATATGTTCTAAGCTAAGTACTTGAATTCGTACAACTGTTTATTTTGATTTGTACTTGAGTTCTGAGCTAAGTATTTTTTTCTTCTTTACTGTATATGTTGTAAGGGTAAGTAATGGACCATTTTTGTTTGGTTATTTTTAATTTTTATGCCAATGTATGAAATTAGGCTTTTTCATTCTGAATTCAAAAAGTGGCTTGTTTAGTGGGTTATTGAAGAGATGCAGTTTGGGGCATTATTTTTCACTGTAATTTTTTCATCTATTTCAATCTAATCGTTTGTTTATTTTGAACCCATTTTCTATTTTTGCGTGTATGCCTGTGTTTGAGGTAATAATTGGGTATTGCTCAATTAGGTGAATATATTGATTATAATCTCGTTTGAAGAACTTTGTCTTTTTTTCTTCAGTAATTAATTACTATGATCTAATGCGTGCGTGTATATATATGGGGGAGATTTGGGGGAAAGTAAAGGGTCCTTTGAAATTTGGATAGCCTTTTTGAATCTAGCAATGCATCGACATTATTTTCTCATAATCGGAATAGTTTTTCAAACTTACACTTCCACCAAACTTGGTAGTGATTGAGAGTGGTCTGGGCTTTAACTCCATAGTTTTTCAAGCAATTCTCTTCAAAGTCCTTGTAACTGAAGGAGAATGGAGGAAACATGCTCTCCATGGAACTAGTCATAGGCATGACCATCTCTGTACATGCCTGGAAATGGTTCCGGGCAATGCAGTCTATTAGTAAGCTAAAATTGCAAAATGAATTTCTAAAAATGTTTTTATTGGAACAAGTTATTGCTAAAGCCTGACTTTCATTTTAAGAATTTTATAATTAAACAAAACAGTACATATTTTCTTATGTATTTACTTTGATTATATCATCATTGTCTTTAAATTTATAATCTATATTTATATTGTCAACCTTCTTCATTGTAAGCTAAATACTTCAGAACATGCTTTGACCCACCCTAAAGACATTAAAACACAAATTCACTTTGCTTTCTGGTAATTTTGGATTATGAGAAATATAATGTCGATACAAATTCACTTCCATATATATAGCAGACAGTTGCCCGAGATGTCTGTTGATCGAAGTTGGATGGAATGTAGGGTAGCCACTGATAGGAGTGGGCTTAGCTCTGAGTATCGTAGTGGGGTTGAACAGTTTCTCAACTTCGCGTTTGAGCAAGTCAGCGACGATGAGATCAAATGTACTTGTAAGAGGTGTGTGAATGAAGTGTGAAAGGAAATGAGTGATGTCATGTGCGACTTATTTGCGTATGGGTTCAAGCAGGGTTATACGACATGGATCTATCATGGGGAAACCTGGTTGGATGAACATGAATTAGAACCGAAATTCGAAGGTGACGAAACCTTTGACTGTACTAACATGATAGTCGAAGTTGTTGGTTCATACTTCCAGTGGAATACAGACAGGGATGGCAGTAGCATCGAGCAAGAGCCGAATGATGGGGCTAAGGGTTTCTATGAGTTATTGCATGAAGCAGTGATGCCACTGTATGACGGGCATGAAAAGCACACCGTTTTATCTGCTGTGACTAAGTTTTTACACTTCAAGAATGAGCATGACTGTAGCGAGAGAGGTTTTAATGAACTGTTAAGCATTGTGAAGGAGTGCTTACCTGCAGGCAATAAGTTACTGGAGTCGTACTATGATGTGAAGAAAATGGTTAAAAGGCTCAATCTAGGGTATGAGAAGATTGATGCTTATGAGAATGACTGTATGTTGTATTACGGTGATGTCAATAAAGATAAGAGGTCATGTGATATTTGTGGTACAAGTAGATACTGTGAACAGCGCAAGAAAAAGGGAAAAGACGTGCCAAGAAAGATCTTACGTTACTTTCCCATTGCCCCGAGGCTTCAGCGGTTGTTCATGTCAACACATACCACCGAGGATATGAGGTGGCACTCTACACGGGACATAGTTGAAGGTCAACTAACGCACCCGGCAGATGGGCTTGAGTGGAAAAATTTTGATAACAAGCACCCCTCGTTTGCTGAAGAGGTTCGCAATGTTAGGCTTGGACTTGCTACAGATGGGTTTAATCCGTTTAACTGGCCTTACACAAAGCCCTACTCAACTTGGCCGGTGATTATTGTGGTGTATAACCTCCCACCTTCGATGTGCATGAATGATCCCTACATGTTCATGCCTTTACTGATTCCGGGTGATAAGAGTCCGAGTAAAGACATCAATGTATACCTCAGGCCGTTAGTTGATGAGTTGAAGATGTTGTGGGAAAAAGGGGTTCAAACTTATGATGTATCTCTTAAGCAGAACTTTGACATGAGGGCAGCTTTACTATGGACAATAAATGACTTTTCAGCGTTAGGAATGATCAGTAGATGGTCGACTCACGGGGGCTTGTCATGTCCCGTGTGCATGGGGTCAGTTAAAGCTATGCGACTCAAACATGGGGGGAAAATGAGTTTCTTTGCAATATCCAGACAGTTTTTACCTATTGAACATCGATTTCGACGGATGAGTAGACAATTCAATCAAAAAATAGAGAAATGTCAAGTACCTGGCCGTCTTTCTAGGTCAGCAGTGTTGAGGGATTAGTCGTTTAAAGTTTCCACCTCCAGGGAAGAATCACAGATTGGAGCGAGCTTATGGTTACGGCAAGGTTCACAATTCGACACACAGATCCATGTTCTTTGACCTGCCTTATTGGGCTACACTCTGCATCCGTCATTGTATAGACCCGATGCATACTGAGAAGAACGTATTTGATAACATTTTTTATACAGTCCTAGATGCAAGTGGTAGAGCAAAGGACAACAACAAGTCGAGGCTTGATTTGGTAGAAATGAACATTAGGGAAGATCTGTGGCTGTATCAGGAGGGTAGTAAGACGGTCATGCCTAAAGCTGAATATACTTTGACCAGGGAACAGTTGATATTGATATGTAATTGGATCAGTGGACTGAAGCTCCCAGATGGATATTCTTCGAATATAGCAAGGTGTTTTAAAGTCGAAGAGTTGAAGTTTCGGGGTCTCAAAAGTCATGATTGTCACGTATTCATGCAGAAGTTGATCCATGTGGCATTTATCGACTTGTTACCGAAACGTGTGGTTGAAGCACTGACAGAGCTTTCTAATTTCTTTAGAGATCTATGTTTGACAGAGCTTCAGCTCAAAGACATAGATAAAATGGAGATGCAGATAGTGGAAATAATGTGCAAGTTAGAAATGATCTTCCCCCCATCGTTTTTTGATTCAATGGAGCATTTGCCTATTCACTTGCCATTTGAGAGGTAATGACATTAATGTTTTTAATACGATAAAATGTTCATTCTTTTTTGCTAATCTATATATCACATAGGTATATGCGACGTCTAAAGTAAAAGGTGAAGAATAGAGCTCGTGTAGAGGGGTCAATTGCTGAAAGGTATGTTATGGAGGAACTTGTTAATTTTTGCTCGTTGTACTTTGAGCCGAATGTTCAGACGAATCACAATCGCTTACGTCAGAATCAGGCTGTTGCGCACGACGAAAATAGAGAATTAACGGTCTTTAGTCATCCTGTACGCCCATTCGGTGGTAAAAAAAGGCGATTGTTGACCGATAGTGAGTATGCAGCTGCCACATTGTATGCACTTGTCAACATGAATGAAGTAGCGCCATACATTAAGTAGTCATAACTATATATGTTTAGTGTAATTGTGTCAAGTTCCTTTACAAACACATTGAGTATATAACTGTGCTGCAGTCAATATGATGCTGAAGTACGTGAAGCGAATTCGAGTATATCAGACGTGGATTTGCAAAATTTGAGAAATGGAGAATTTGTGCAATGGTTTAAAGATCATATAAGTCTAACCTTTACAAGTTCAATGAATCTACCATCATAGATTTATTCTTATGGCGTAATTAACTTTAGAATATTTTGTGTTAATGTACGTTAGGTCCTCACAGATGAGTTAGCTGACAATCGGCTAAAGCTTATAGCCGACGGCCCTGAAAGATCTGTAGATACTTATACATGTTGTATTGTCAACGGTTACAGATTTAAGTGTTGTGAAATTGGGGAAGTCAGTTCTGCTGATTTTGGTGTTGTGGTGAAAGGTAGCTGCTACGATAACATTTGGGATGACTGGTATGGACGATTGCTAGAAGTTGTCATTCTCAAATATTGTGGTCATAAAGAATTAGTTTGCTTCAATTGTCATTGGTTTGATGTTGAGAATGGAGTTAAAGTAGATAAAAAATCAGGACGGGTGACTGTTAACGTTAAGTCAAAACTAAGGCTGATGACTGGTATGGACGAGCCTTTTATTAAAAGTCAAGCAACACAGGTGTACTATGCGCGGAGTGTTAAGACTCCTGCAAGCCCATGGCATGCGGTTATAACCACTAAATCCCGTGGTTTTCAAGGCACAACTCCTCGTCCAGACGATGAACCTTTACAAGTCGAGTCTAATCGTGTCACACCTGCTGATGTGACAATTATTAGTGAGTCTAGTGAAGAAGAGGATGATGTTGTCGCTGTCGAAAGTGAAGACGATGTTGTTGAGGAGGTAGATATAATTGAAGAAATCGTTGATGATGACGAAGGTGGTGATGACAACGATAGTGAAGATCTACTGCTCGAAGATGATTATTCTGATATTGATGGCTTTGATGATATAAATGATTAGGAGTAAGTACTCTTTATGTCCTTTTAGTTGTATTCAAATGTAATAGTGATCTCCTTTTAGTTATATCTGCATGTTGTATCCCTTTTTTCTCACTGTTTTTAGATTTTGATATCTCCTCTCTATCCCTCTTCATCTTTTCACAAAGCTATATGTTGTGTAAATATCTTCTTCTGCTCTTGTTCTTTTTTTGACTAAAAGAGTGAAAACTGAGGTTCTGATGAATTGATTTGATGGAGAAGAAGAGAGAGAATCTGAATAGTCTGAATTTTAATGATGGAAAATGAAAGTGGAAGAGGAAAACAAAGAGTCGCCATTTTTGCCATTTTTTATATGTAAGCCTATAAAAAACATTAAATAAATAAAATAAAAATAAATGAAATAACAAACGCATGTTGTATCTACATGTTGTATCCTTTTAGTTGTATCTACATGTTTGTATCCTTTTAGTTGTATCCGCATATTATCTTCTTGATGATGATTTGACAGTATATATACAGATATGGCGCGTACACCACACGGCGATCGTGGTTGGCATGCTGGTAGTTCAGGCCGTGGTGGTAGTGCTGGTGATGATCAGGCCGGATCATCAGGTATAATATTGACATCTTATTGTTTTTAATTTTATATAATATTGACATTATATTCGTTTATATAAATATTGTTGTATTTCACTACATAGGTGATCGACGTAGGCCTCCGCGGGGACTAGCACGTGGATTGCTAGGGAATCCCCCCCAGGCGCCGCTTATATGCCGGGTCGGGACTACTAGGTAATATATACATTACGTTTGTATTAATTATTTAGTTCTTATATATTCTTTGTAATTTGGAAATTTAATAATTTCAATTTTAGTATCCTTGACGCGACGCCAAGGAACACGTTGCTTGGGATCGTCCGCAACCGATTCCCCAGCCCGTGGATGAGGTGGGCGGATGTGGATGACCGCACATGTGGGCTTATTATTGCTGAGTTTAGGGTAAGAAGTCATTCATTCATATGTTAGTTTTAATTTGTGCTTTTGAATATTTATTTACCGCTTTGATTTATGTTGTCTTCTAAGTAACTGTTGATATTCATATGTTGTACTGCAGAGATATTATCGCTTCGAGGACGCGCAGGAAGCCCATGGGATGGTTGTTCTCGGGAAGTACCTCGAGATGAATTGGCATAAGTGGGTCTACGACTGGAATAAGAAGGCCCAGACCAAGATGGCTGATGGACAGACACTTAGAGATGTCATGCCAGATTTCATTGGTGCTATGGTGTGGGAGCAAATGTGCGATATTTGGGAGGGCGAGGCGTTCAAGAAGATGTCGGCACAGCGTACAGCTGCCCGACAGCAGAGTTGTCTCCCACACTGCACTGGGAGTCAATCGTACGACCTCTACAGGGAGAGACTCGAGGTGAGTCTAAAGCACCGACCTTCCCGCCTCGAGTTTTGGTGGCACACTCACCAGAAGAAAGGTGACGGTGGTTATATCTCACCTGAGGCAGAGCGCATTGTGGTAAATAATTTAATTATTTTATTTAGTTTGCATTTGATGACTTTGAAATTCTTTTGTATTTATTTGTGTAATACTTGCTTTTTACCCATTTTTGTGTTTTTTCAGACGCGGTTCGAGGACCTTTCTATGGTCTGGAGCAGCCAGAGAGGTGACACTCAAGTGGTTGAGGATGAGCGTGAGGACGAGGAGATGGAGGACTAGCTGCAGGCTACAGGGGGGCCGAAGAAGGGTAGAGTTGTGGGCATTCCCCGTGTCCCAGCCTACACTATAGTTCCTACTGCGAGATCTCGACGTCGCCCACCCACCAGAGGTAGTGGTGCGAGTGGATCTGGCGCTGGCCCTTCATTGTCTGACGACTTCTTCAGGCGGATCATAGAGGGGTGCATGACGAGCAGTGTCGTGCAGTCAAGCGCACCATCACGCGAGCGAGTCTACCAGCTTGCTCAGGAGGTTGTCCACGGCTCCATAGATCCTACAGTTGCCGTTGACGACCTCATGGGTGTAGTCCGGTAGGAGGCCATCCGTGTACGTGCAGTTGTCTTGGCCAACATCTTTCCTCCACATATTCGACAGGTAAAACTTATTATTGATGTATTTCCTTATTTGTAATTATATTGCTTATACAAACTGTCAAATAACTAGTTAGCACGCGTAGGCAATAGACACACATTACAACTGACGGGACTCGATTCCGATATACGGAGCCCGAGTTATCGCCCTGTACGCCTAACTTGAGAAAACTTAGGAAATTAGTCAAAAAAGAGACCAAAACCCACCTCGGTCATCCAGTTAACACGCAAACACAGGCAATAGCACCGCGTAGGTAATAGACACGCGTTAGAACTGACGGGACTCGATTTTGACATACGGAGATCGAGTTATCGCCCAGTTTGCAAAGCTAGCCAACACTTAGTCAAAAATTCGAAAAAGAGGTCAAAACCCGAATCGGCTGTCCGAATGACACGCAAACACACACATAGCACAGCGTAGATAATAGACACGCGTTAAAATTGACGGGACTCGATTCCGACATACGGAGACCGAGTTATCGCCCAGTTTACAAAACTAGCCAACACTTAGCCAAAAAGTCGAAAAAGAGGTCAAAACCCGAATCGGCCATCCGAATGACACGTAAACATACACATAGTACCGCGTAGGTAATAGACATGCGTTAGAATTGACGGAACTCAATTTCGATATACGGAGACCGAGTTATCGCCTAGTTTGCAAAACTAGCCAACACTTAGCCAAAAAACTGAAAAAGAGGTCAAAACCCGCATCGGCCGACCGAATGACACGCAAACACACACATAGCACTGCGTAGGCAATGGACACACGTTACAATTGACGGGACTCGATTCTGATATACGGAGTCCGAGTTCGAGTCCCGTCCGCCTAACTTAAAGAACACAAACTAAAATAATGTAAATATGTTTTCATTTTGATTTTGTTATTAATATTTTAATTTTGTAGGGTCTTATTGACGAGACTCGTGGAGGTGGAGGCACTGGTGATGATCGCCGAGCTGATGACGAGCAGCCTCCTCCAGTACAGGGCGATGACCATCGAGTTGATGACGAGCAGCCTCCTGCAGTACAGGGTGATAACCGTCGACTCGATGACATGGAGACAGGCGACGGGTTGTAGTTAGTTTAGTTTATGTTATATTCTGAGTTTCATGTATGTATTTGTACAGTTTTTGAGTTATACCGACGACCATTATATTTTTTATCTATATATTTGATTTGGGTTACTAGTTTATAACAGGTATAGTTGTGATTTGATGGTTGTTATTAGTTTATAACAGGTGTATATTTGTAAATGAGCAGAGAAATTTTGAAATTCAAAAAAAAATTCAAATATTATGTAGTCATTGCCGACGAGGGTAATGGCGACGGCTATGCCGTCGCCAATGACTTATAGCGACAGACATGAGATAAGGGTCATTGCCGACGGCTCCTATGTCATTGCCGACGGCTATGCCGTCGGTAATGAGTTTTTCCCTTAAAAAAGTTATGGGTCTTTGTCGACGGCCTTGCCGTCGCTATAGCCGTCGCCAATGACATTATGCCGTCGCCAATGACGCCTGTCGGTAATGACAATGATGCCGACGGCTGGCGACGGGAGCCAGGGGCCACGACCTATGGGGCGACGGCAGTGCCGACGGCAGTTCCCGTCGCTAATGACCTCAATGTCGACGACACTATGGTCATTGGCGACGGCAGTGCCCGTCGGCAATGGCTGATTTCTTGTAGTCTATTTTTAATTTAGTCCTGCAAGTATTATCAATCTTGCACCACCTCTCCTAATAGTAATGCATGTGAACCAATAGTTCCATACATGTGAACCAACAGCAATTTGTATGTGAACTAATAGCAATTAATTGCACATTTATCTAATTAATTGTCCGTTTGGTCAATTTAACATCCAGAAATCAATTATTATCGAAATAAATATTAATTTCCACTAGCACTAATAATCTCAACACAATGAAAATATTTTTAGCAATAATTTTATCTTTAATCAATACGAACTTATTCATCATTAATATTATAACTCACATTATTTAACAACCAGATCATTTCTAGAAAAGAGGGGGCTTTCCGATAAGGATTTCTTCCAATTGGCGCGCAATTAGGTGACCAAACCCCTTTTCTCGACAGAACTTTCTAGACATCGTCAATAATACAAATAATAATATGAATAATTTTGTCGTCTCAATTATTGATTTAATAATATAAAATATTATGCAGATGATACTATGACAATAATTGAATCAATAATATGAGAGATATTATGTAACAATTACTATAGCAATAATTGAGTATAACTGAGTGACTTCTCACGTAAGCATTAATAATCAAATAATACTGTGTGCTACTATGCAACCACGCGTATTACTGTACTTTTACCATCGGGTATTTCAACAACTTAATAGTAAAACTTTCGCCGTTATTTTTATGAAAAGATATTTCTGTCGTTTTCTAACTCCGACAATAATTCCGTTGTGGGGTCCACCAATGATTGTATCGTCTTACGAATATTTCTTGTTAAAATGAATATTCCCTGACCAATCGAATATTTTATAACAACTTGCTTATTTTGCAAAATTTATAAATATTACTCATAACTATAACATTATATCAAATCCACACCATAATAATTAAAAATATATTTCGAAAAAAATTTAATCTTTATTCATAAAAGTTGGGGTCTTACAACATGTATATTAGTTAAGCGCATGTTTGGCTAGCCTTTAAAAGGCTCCTTTTTAGTTTATTTTAATTAACTCACTTATTATATAGTACAAATGTCACACTTTAATTAATCAAATTTCATTATTTAGATTCAATTTAAAGCCAATACAACTCATTAAATCAAATTATCACATAATTAAAATTCTTATTTATTAATTATAACAAATCATTAAATCTCTAATTAATTATTAAATTTAATTAGAACCACATAATAATTATTTAATAATTCATTTAATTTAATAATCTCAATTAAATTGACACATTGAACTATAAAATTATCCAATCATTAATTTAATTAATATATTGCATTTAATTAAATTAATCTACAATAATTCCATCAAATATTTATTTAACTCCATAAATAAATCAACAAAGATATTTATTTAATTCAATAAATATTTAAAATAAATTACAAAAATCTCGTTTGTCACAATCGATAAAAAATATCACTTTAAAGACTTAATTGGCGAAAAATGAAATTTAGGGACGATTTAAAAGTATGTGGTAATTTGGATAGACAAAAGTGTCATTCAACCGAAAGGAATTGTAATGTTAAGGAATATAATTGGGTTCAAGTTAAGTCAGAAAATAACTTAAGATGCCAACGGTTAATTGTAAGGGTCAGAAACAAGAAACATACTTCTTCAAATGGGTGTTTGGAAACCTATAAATAAGTTGCAAATATATCCAAAACAAACACTTCAATTTCTTTCAAATCATTCTCAAGTTCTTAGAAAAAAAATATCATTCTAATATTATTTTCTTCTCTCTCATTTATAGTTTTTCTCTAGATTTGTTTATACACAACAAATTAAAATATAGTATGAGTCTGTCTTATCTTGATAGACTAATTCCCAGTAACCAAATGTAACAAAAGTTAGGGGCAAATATAGTCTTAAAGAAAAAATGGTCAACCATTCGATTCAGACAGTAATATTCTTATTCTACAACAAACTACAAAACGGGTTATAACATGATGTTCGCCATCTTGTGCCTTATGGTGTCCCAAATTGTAGCAGCTTTAACATTCTTTGAGCAATGAGAAATCCATAGAATTTTGTTCTTCAGAATTAGGATTCAAAGGTCTATTAAGATCAAAACTTGCTCTAAATTGAGCTACTTCTGTGTTTCTAGCTAGGTTTCTAGCTTTTTGCCGTAGGTAACATCCAGGAGCCAAGGCCCAAGAATAATAATGTTACTCGAAGTATCAAAATTGGGACTTTCTTTTGATGTTCTTAAGAATACGACTATCCCCTAAAATGAGTAACTGGATTAGATCACATTTGATTACATTTACAGTACTCTTGTCTCTTTGTTATGTTTTTAGGTGCCAAAGTGTATCCCAGGTTATTGAGGGAAAAGTAAGTAGGTCTTTTCATGCAATTTTGCTATTACCAATTGTAAAATGAGTTTTGTTCCTGGGGTTGCTAATTTAGTAGGCAATTTAAGATATATGAAAGGTAGATCAGGGTTGATATTCTTTTATTTATATATTTATGAAACCTATGCGGAATGAAGTGTTCAATTTGATTAGTGATTTCCTTAATAATGTAGCTTGTGAGAAATTAACCTGTGACCTATTGACAGTTTTCTTAATATGGGTTGTTTAATTATCTGGACATGTATATGATATAGAGGTATGCCAGAGTGGGGGTAGCTAAGCTTCTCTGCTTGCTATATTGGGCTTGTAAGATTGTATCCATGATGGATATAAGCACCCTCTTTATTAGTCTTTTTTGGTTACTTGAGTAAAAAGGTATCTTCATTACATTACATGTATTGTCTCAATGCTTCTTACTCGAGACATATGGCTATCAAATGATAATTACCATAAAGCTACCAAATGCTAATATTGTAAATGTTTTTGTGAATTGATTGCACTCCCATCCCCTCTAATTATGAAATTATGTTTCAGGGACGAGTCCGAGTATTTGCTTTGACCGTGAAACTGTTCTCTATTTCCAGCTCTGTGGCATCAGTAGTTTACAACTCTAATCTTCTTAGTCTACTGGTTGAAGAAGTACACAATGTGAATGGCATGCTCATAAGAGTGTTTTGGAACTTCTCTATGAGGTTTGGCATCAATCACTTTTCTAGTATAATCTGTCTCTGTTAACTAGTTATTGCAATTTTTACGTGCCAATGTCTTTTTTGGCCAAGTCCTCAAGTCATATAACAATGAATATCACTAACTCCTATGAGAAAGCTGTGTCTTCATTGTATATGGTTGTATCACTTTCCAGCGGTTTGTTAATCTGTTTTATATATAATGCTACTAGGGTTTGTTTGACTTCCTCTTTTTTTCTTCTTCTTGTTGTTGGAATGACGAAGTTAGCAGAAATTCCACATGGTACTGAATTCTTGTCTTGGTCTACCCTTCTTCAGCTACTCAGTTATATTATCAGATCTGCATATGACCAAATCATCACCTCTACATGTTTTTACTTTCTTCTTTTGATCATTATTATAATGTCTTTCTATCTCATATAATTTTGAAGCAATCCATTGGCTGAGTCAATATTAAGATAAAGATCAATGATGAATCTAGTAAGACGTGTCTTGTCTTTGTTCTTATTCATCTCTTTCTCACTATGTACAGGTTTATACATTTCTATAGTCTGTGTGTTTACATATCTATGTTTAACATATGCATATCTAGTTGGCAGTTATATCTATTTAGACCTCTCAACATAATATCTACTCAAAACATCAAGTTGACCACTTACCTAGTGTCTTTGTATAGTATGGATGTGATGTATGGCATATAGCATTTGTAACTTTACTATGTTTCTTTGGCTTGGTGTAAAGTAATATATGGTTGAGCTGGTGTTTATTATCTCCTTTGATTGTTATTAATTTAAAGGCTATGATTATGCTGCATTTTTATAGCATTGTCCAGTGGGCTTTTGCCAATCCTGGAGGGCTATAGAATGCTACAGACTTGTGCTTAATTGAACGTGCAATTTATTAGTCCGCATATTTTGTCTTATGGATATTGAAAAACTTTTTTTATGAAGGATATATATCACTGTTTTTAATGATAAAGTTACCGTTGGATATGGTGATTACATACCCATTAATAAGATTGAGCAACATGATTTATTCTCATTCTGTTGTATTTCATTACAATGCAATTGAAGATGAATTATTTACATAATATTTTTCTAATGTAGTAATGTCTATACTCGTGCATTTTTAGTCATAATAAAGATGAAAATATTTAATTGTGTGTATACTTGTGCAGTTTTAGTCAAATTAAAGATGAAAATATTTGTTGTTACTCACTCGCTGCTCAAGTCGTTAATTAAATTTAAATTGATTTCACAAGTGTATCAGTAATTGTATTTTGGTGTAGTGGATAGGTGATTGGAAACAAATGACACACATATCTTGATCTTCTTCAAGCCGATTACACGGAAGGATCAGCTATTTAGGTATTAACTCATCTATGCTTTCCCCCTTTTGTGTTTCTGAATCTGATGCAAGTATTAGTATGATATTAATGGATGATATTGCTTTCACCGGTTATTTCATGACAAGTGCCTTGTCTTCATTATTTTTTAGTGAAACATAAGTGCCTTTTTCGGTTTATAATTTTGTTGTTTCCTTGTTACCAATTATCATTCGCGCTTTGTAATTCATAGCCACTTTCGTATGGTCATGGATTGCTGGTATTGAACTCGTCAAAATTATTGTTCTTCATTTTTCACACTTTGATACATGTCAGTCCTTCATCCTTTTCATTGTATATGATTGTTATTTATTACTCCCTCCATCCCATAATAACTGTCGTTTTAGCTTGACGCACATGGATTAAGAAAGTCATTTAGTGCTATCATTTATTAATTAAAATTGGTGTGAAATTCTATCCCTACCCCTTTATGGGAAGTTGAAAACTATTAATACAAGGGAGAAAATTTTTTTGGGACAATGAGAGAAGGTAAGGGTGATATAGGAAAATAAATTTTCCTAGAAAGTTGTAAACGACAAATAAATTGGGAAAAAAATTTTCTTCTAAAACGACAGTTATTATGAGATGGAGGTAGTAATTTTTTCGTCTCTAAACAACCAATCAAGATAGCCAAAACCATTTGTTAATGTGGGCATTCCTTGAGTCATTCTGAAAGAAGAGCTCTTTTAAAAGAATCAAATGAAGTAATTCATGTTTAGCTATCCAATTATATATTCAATTATGACACTAGTACTTCAGAATGCTCTACTTGCTCGCTGATTTTGTTTCAATTTGTTGGAGATAAAGGTTGCGTATGCTCTTTCACCGGTACAAAGTACTTAATAGACAACACTTAAACCATAACGTTTTTTATAAAAACGTTGTAATATTTTTTTTACAAAGTTTTTAAAAAAAATGTTGTAGATATATATGCAAAAACGTTATCTATTTGAAAGGGTATTTTTTTTATTTTAATTAGATAACGTTTTTTTTTAAAACGTTGTCTATCAAGAAAAACACGGATCATGAACTGAACTGAACTGAACACTTAAAATTAAAACATTCCGTCTTTTTTTTCCGAGGCTTGTCAGTGCAGAGCTTCGATTTCCTTCGTGTAGATCTACTCTCTCTCTGCTCTCTTTCGCTCACAAAACCAAAACCCTAGTTATTCCTCCCCTTTGAAGTTCCTTTCTCTGCTCTCTTTAGGTCCGTTTGCCAGTACAAGTTCGGTCCTTACGCAATTAGGTCTTTCTAAGCAAGGAAAGGAGTTTATTGAGTGCTTGTTGTACGCCTTTCACCATCTAGCTCACAAAGTAAGGAAATTATTCTCTCTATCGCTCCTCCTTCAATTATATTACGCTACTCTGCTTGATTTTTACGCTACGCAAACAATTCTCCTTCCAGTACTCATCCGTACTGCACAAAATCCCCAAATCGAACAGGAGAAGAAGGTATTCCTATTTTAGTTGTTGTATAAATCCCCAAATTTGTGAGTTGAAGTTAATAGCAACTACTGTGCATGTGCGTAGGCTTTCAGCTTGTGAAACTATGGGTTCTGCAACGACAATCTGCAGCGATAAAACTGGAACTTTTACTCTGAATCAGGTTAGGTCTTCTACACTTTTAGGTTTTATTCTCTTATATGAATTGATAATATTGTCTGGTTTTCCATTCCAGATTTCCTTACCGTCAATCAATTGTTTGAAATCCTGAAACTTAGTATTTTGACTTTTTAGTTTTTATATATCTGATAGTTTTTGGGATTTCTATAATTTCATACCACAGATGACCTTGTGTTGGATTTGTTTTTAGTTACACACACTGATTCGTTTTTAGTTGGATTTGTTTTGGGTTTTTTATTTTCCCCATATAAAAAATTGTTATTTTACTAATAGTAATTTGATTTTCTGATATGTATAATTTCCTTTTTTAGCATATATTTCTGTTTGTTTGATGCATGTAATATCAAGGATTAATTGTTTTATTTTGATTGGGGTCATGTGACTTCCAAAAAAAATAAATGAATTGGGTACATCTGTTTTTATAGGTCTCTGATAAGCTAAAGCTTCTTATAAGAAGATTATGTTCATTGAGAACTGTTGGTTGCAAGTATAAGCAGTATGATTTGGACTAATGAATTGAACATCTAAGGTTGTGATACAAGTAATACTCTTCTTTAATCACAAGATAACAAGGACTATTGAACAGAAAAATGGTTGATTCGTAAAAGTGCTGATGAATTACTTGTGTTAGGCTATATGTAACTCACGCACTTATGTTTGATGTAAACTCAGGCCAAAAAAAAAGATAGATCATTACTGGTCGTGGTAAGCCTATCGTTTTGAATATTATTTGTATGTTTTGTGTAATATTCAAAAAGTCCATGTTTTCTATATGTATAAATATATCTCAAGTAATAGGTGACTGTGTGGGGGGGAAATTAGCTGGGTATTAAGTAACGAATTGAGTTGTGCAAATCGTTTGTGAATAACTCGGTTTATCCTGTTTGTTAAATTACCTCAGAGAAGTTCCTGATTTATAGCCTCTGCTTTTGCATTAATGGAACAAGACATTGCTAGTACTTCTGCTTCAGAAGATGTTTCAGGGTATGAACTTGGCTGTAAATTCATAACTGCACCTAGACATTGCCAGAATTTTGAGTTTGTTTCCAGGCATTTTCTGTGATTGCTGCTTCACAACTGCACCTAGACCTATCATGTGTTTTAGAACGTGTTATTGCAGAGCTAACTGCATTCTTAAGGAAGGTATGAGTAGCTAACATTCTTTTAATATTTAAATCTCTCAAGAAATTGTTTTTCTATAACTAGATCATTTTTTGATAAAAATAGTTTTGATCTGGTTTGCTTTACTCGGAGACTAGGTGAATCGAGCTTTGAGACCGACGACACTTGGGACACTAAGTACCTTGATTGTTGCTTATGGTGACAAAATTGGTTCAGCTGCTTATGAAGTTATCATTGTGGAACTTTCAACTTTGATTAGGTTTTCCCTACCCTACTGCTCTCTTCTATTTACTAGTATATATCTTTTGCATGTTTACCTGTTACTGAATTCTTTTGCTTCTTGCAAGTCTTGCATGTTTATAATCTACTTTGGATTACTTGAATATCTTCTAATCGTAATGTATTTTTTTTGATTTGCATCTTAGCGATTCAGACTTGCATATGGCTGCTCTTGCCTTGGAGCTCTGCTCCACCTTGATGGCTGACAGAAGGTCAACACCAAATGTTGGCGTTACTGTCAGAAACAAAGTTCTCCCACAAGCACTAACTTTAGTAAGAAGCTCTTTGCTCCAGGGACAAGCTCTCTTGGTAATACCTCATTAGGGACAAGCTCTCTTGGTAATACCTCATTCCCCGATCAACATTGAAATTTTGATGTATTCATATGTTTATAAACATCATCGGATATTGCAGGCTCTACAAAGCATTTTTGCTGCTCTTGTTTACTCAGCAAACACCAGCTTTGATACTCACCAGCTTTGATGCTCTTCTAGATTCTCTTCTTTCAACTGCTAAACCATCTTCCCAGTCAAGTGGTGTTGCAAAACAGGCTCTGTTTTCCATAGCTCAATGTGTGGTTGTTCTCTGCCTTGCTGCCGGGGATCCAAAGTGTTTATCTACTGTGAAAATGCTTACCGCCATCCTGAAAGATGATAGTACTACAAATTCGGTAAGGCTTGCATCTTTTTCTTATTCTTCTATATCTTTGTTTAAAATCTGTCATGCGCACACATGAACAATAGTCATACTTGTACAGAACTTGGAAACAAACGTACTAAGTTAGAAATTGTATATTTTCTAGAGCTAGTTTACAATCTGAGTTTCTTGACATCAATTTCTTTTGCTAATCATTGGATGTTTGTAGCAGATGTAATGGTGTACTCTGGCAATCTTTTCTATTTCCTTTTATTTTTGTGAAAATGTAGGTGAAATATTGGGGAAGGTATTAAAAAGTTTTGTCGAGTCGATTTTAACTTGAAAACCCTCGCTTCTGAAAATTTTAAATTTTATAGTACTTTCTCCTTGTGAAAATGTACCAGATTTTTTGCCTAGTAAACTTGACCTCTCATTCTTCCATCTGTCTGGTATCATATATTATTAAGATTAGTAAAGTGAAAATTAATCATAAAAATTAACGCAGAAGTCTTTTACGTGCAACTAATACCATACACTAATGCCATCAGAATATTAGTGTGTTTGGATTATACCTAATGCAACTAACATATATTAGCAGCTGGCACAATGGGTTTTACCTGAAGATGACCTTGTGTTGCTTGCTATTGTTGGTATAAAGGTATAATTTATGAGTTGATACTATGTGATTGACATTTTGCATTCTTTTTTCTCTACTTTTATCAGTCTGGGAGTAGCATCTGACTGTAACTTGTGTTTCTAGTTTCTTATTATTGCTAGTTTTAGATAAATTGCTGCTATACCTCGATAAAATTCTTACGCCATTAGCAATTGCCTTTCTTAATTTTCTGAGGATTGTACTTTCAGTTACTTTTTTTCCCCATCAAATGTCATTAGTATCTTATTAATTAAAATATGTGATCCATGGGCAGGATCCTTGTCGCCCAGGTGTCAAAGGTGCAGTAAAACTATGCACGGATGCTGGTGTAAAGGTAAAAGTTATTTTTACAAATTGTTCGATATATGTTAGTTATGCATATATGATTATCCATATTGAAATAAAATTGATATGGTAACTTTCGTATTACTATTCATGAAGTGAATATTTTACTTCTTGTCCTAATATATTAGATTTAACTGTTATAGAAAGTAGTTTTAACTACTTATATAAGATTCATGATGTTGGCATGTCCATGTCACGTTCATTTTCATGCTTCATAGCCTCTTATCAAAGGCATGGTGAAGGCATTGATTTGTCTGCTCATGTAAACCTGTTGGCTGACCATACAAATGAGTGTGCAGCCGTACTTCCATGTTTACTTTTTGGTGTATGGCGTAGACAAGCCAAAAAGAGAGGGAGAGACTTCGTATAGAGATCTGTAGTTCCATAAGATTCCAGATAAATTTGTGATCAATTCTCATGTTACTTTGAATTTTATTCTCTTTATTGCTTTAATTCAGCAGCAGGGACTGAGGCAACAACAGCAACAATTGTTGCAGTTTATGCCACCAGTGCAGCGAGCCCATTTGTAGCAGCAACATCAGCTGCAGTTGAGACAACGGCTTCAACAACAGGGTGTGCAGTCTGCATGTGGGGTGAAGCGCCCCAATGGTAGTTGATTATTGTGGAATGCTTTTACGTGTCTTGTTACAGTCATATAGTTTGGTTTATTTTGTGGTTTATTTTGTGGATTGAAAATTGAATTTGAGATGTATATATAGATAGTTTGGTATATATTTTATGGATGTAGTAATTTGAAACTGTAAACGAATGATATTATTGGGATGTATTTTGAATGGTTGATACATTTTGGCTATATATCATGACATTTAGCATATTCCAGGTGCATTGGTAATATAGGTGAATCACATCCTCTTTTTTTTTTTATCTACAACATTTAAAAAATGTTGTCTGATATACTAAACAACATTTTTATTCAAAAAACGTTGTGGAATCATACCTTTTACAACGTTTATAAGCATCTGCTAATTTTTGAAAAATAAATCTACAACGTTTTTTTTTAAAAAACGTTGTGTATTGTGCTTAACTACAACGTTTTAAAAACGTTGTGTAAGGGTGTCAAATAGATAACATCCTTAACCATGATGTTTTTCTGACTGAAACCACAACGTTTTTTTCGCATTGTCTATTTACTGTTTTGTAATAGTGTTTCTCAGGGCTTGAAACTTATTGCATGTGTTGGGGAGACTTTAGAGCAACGAGAGAATCAGTATTTACTATGGAGGTTGTTGCTGCACAAACCAAGGGAATTGCAGGTGCACACATTCGGTACAAGTGATAGTGCAACATAAGAACTTAGCTCTGTAGTATGTATTATTCTCTGTATTAGCTCTTCTACATATCATTGAACTATTGTATTATAATGATGATGGTAAAAGTTATTAGTTTTGTAGTTTGGTATAATAATGTTCATCATATTTTAAGGGATGAATTATCTAACGATTATATTGTAGTGTTGTAATGTGAATGATTTTAAATAATATATATAATATTTTTTTATGTTTTATTTTATATTGTATTTGTGTTTGTTGAATAAATATGCATTATTAATTTTTTTTTGAAATCTAAAAGGCTATAACGACGGTCATCGACCGAAGCTATAATGTTCTAAAAAACACAGGCCTATAACGACGATCGTTGACCGTCGCTATAGACACCTTTAACTACGGTCATGACCGTAGTAATAACTTTCAGCGACCGTTGGTAAAGATTTAATACACGATTTTGACATGACCTATAGCGACGGTTAGAAATCGTCGCTATAAGCCAAAAGACCGTCGGTATAGGCGTTACCGACGACTTCTACGGCGACAGTCGCTAAAAAATATTTAGCGATGGTCTTTTGGCCTATAACAACGGTTGCCGACCGTCGCTATAGGCCGATTTTCTATTAGTGTCTACTAAACTTAAGTTAGATGATTGTAATTTATTTCAGAAAATCATAATTGACAAGGTAAAGTCTATGTTTACACCGACTTTTCACTTTATACTAATGTACCTGTGTCCAACATACGAAACCTGAACAAGGGTATGGGTACTACACAATTTACTTTAGTCTAAAAAAAATCGTAAAATTAAAGAGTACGTGACGGATTCTTCAAAATACCATGTTTAACCGAACACTTTATCCTAAATCGTGTAACATATGGTGAAATCTTTAAAGTTTAACCTTGTTAGTTTGAAGTCCAAGGAGCTGGTATCTATATCCCCCCATAGAAAAGCATCAACTAAGTGCAGTGTGCTTAAAGATTTCTTATGACCAGGTGCTAAAGAGCAATATCTTTTGGGGTCTCAAATATTTTTGGTTTCACATAATATCTCAAATGATAGCATCATTAACTATATTTTTATCTTATTCAATGTTACATAATTTGATACACGTTTGAGACTCCGAATTTGAGACCCTTAATATTATTCATATAAAAAATAATAAAACACATCAACCTATATAAGAATGTCTACCCATGCATAAGTTAAATAAAAAGTTAAAAAAAACACATGGAAGAGAAAGAAATTAATAATAATAATAAAAAAATTTGGAAAATATATAAATTATTATTATTATTATTATTATTATTATTATTATTATTATTATTATTATTATTATTATTATTATTATTATTACGTAGCATAATTTGAGTTATACAATTAAGAGGATGGATTACTTGTCATAAAGTTGCTTAGTTATTCAAATTTCTTGCTTTCTCATTATTAATTTTTATGTAACTTATCTAATTATTGTTTTACTTTTCTTTTAATTATTTTCTTCATCTTTGTCGGGATTAGTATTATTTTTTTAACCTTATTTTATTTCTTCAAATTAGTTTTCAACTTTTAAGATCGTCAGGAATTTTGCAGGAACATCAAAAGCAACTTGAATATTGTGACAAGAAAATTACTTTTGTTGCTGATCTTCTGCAGGTAACTCTAACCACATGAAATATTTTCAAAACTATTTAAAAAATAAAAAAATTATTATTTTATTTTATTAAAGTTTTTATACCTTAGTGAGTTGCTTTTTTGTTGCGTTGCATTACATATATATGCATGTAGAACACATTCTGCTTTGGTCTAGGAAATGGCAAAGTTGGAATGGAACATTAAAAAAACAAAAGGTTCTTACAGTCAACAGTCAAAAGTCAAAAGTCAAAAGTCAAAAGTCAAAAAATTGACTTGGAATTTACAAGCAGTATTAATAATCATTATTCAATAAGTTCCAACAGCTGACTAGCGTTTCCATAAAGAAAGAAAGAGGAAAATTCAATAGTCTTTGAATGTAAGCTACAGGCAAGTAGCATGTCACAAGTTCAATTATTGACAAGATAGAATGAAATTTAGTCAAACTTCCTTCTTTTTAATTTATTTCCATATATAATTCTAGAACCTTTAATAGATGAAAATTTATAATTAGGGGGGTAAAAGAGTCGAACTGAAACGAAAAGAGAGTTACTAAAATTCGAGTTGAAAGGTAAATATTTTAATCGATTTCGACTCGGATTCGAATTGTATTTAAAAATTTCTATTCAGATTCGACTTGGTTTGAATATTCGTTCGAATTTAATCTGACTAGAACCGAAATATATTGAAACTACTAGCGAACTTCGATTTCAAGCTCGAATTCGAGTCTCGACATAGTAAGTAGTTTTATAATACATATAATTACCAGTTGAACATATTATTTTACTTAGAAATTAAAAAATATATTTATAATTACACTTTACAAATAAAAAATACAATTAAAATTAAATTTTAAAAAATAATAATTAAATATTCTAATTTTATTAAATTGTTCATAAATTATAAGAGAATATATTGAGTATTTATTCGAATATTTATCAATCGAGTATGTATCGAATCATGATAAAAAAATCGAATAATTTGAATATTAAACAAGTCAAGAAATTCTACTCGTATTTTTATTCGAATTATTTTATGCTCAGATTTAGATTATATTATTAACGAATTCGAGTTTCACTCATATTTTTTTGAATCGAGCCCAAATTAAACCCGAAGTCTTAGATTTGATTTAGAGTCATACTTATAATTCTATATACAATTTGATTCTTTTCAAATTAACCGAAAGGACATGAATAATAATCTAATCCTATCCTCTGCGCACTCATATAATCTAAGGTGGTGTTTGATAAAAATTAAATGAATCTGAATCTGAATATGAATGGGCTGAATCTAAATCTGAATGAAAAAAAAATTGTTTGATAATTGACATGTCTGAAACATCTGAATGACAAAACTTTATTATTTTATTCATTTGAAAAAATTCAAAATTGTTGTAAATTTATTTAATATTACTTAATATAATAGTTAATAAATTTTTTAATTTTTTTTTACTTCATTCAGTTGCTCATTCAGCCATTCAGCTCAAAAAATCTGACTTAGGTGGTGTTTGATAAAACTGAGTGTTAAGATCTGAGCAGTTTAGACAACTGAATAATATAGAGCCTCTGTCCAGAATTGTGTCTGAATGAAAAAATGTTGTTTGATAATTATTTTTTTTAAATGTCTGAATAACAGTATTTTACCATTTTAACCCTCTGAACAGTTTAAGCAAAACTTGTTTGATAATCAGAAAGGTCTTAATAGTATTTTAAATACATTTTTATAATATTTTGACCACAATTTGATGAAACAAAATGTATCATGTTCAATGAAAATATCAACATAGCATAATAATTGAAATTGAAGCATACAAATTAAATGAACTTCAAACAGTTGTTAAGAGTTGAACTCAAACCCTTCTCCATGATTGTGGCTTGAGGCTTGCACCTTCCCTATCATTTTCCACAATCTCACGAATACATACTTCTAAAAAAATTTATTATTTCATTCCTCCAACTCACTCTAATTGTTTTTTGTTTTTGAGTTTCACCGCCTTATAAACATATCACCACCCACAAAAATTATAGTATAGTAAGAAATCTCAGAATAAGGCAGAGAAATTAAATTGTATAAATGGGCATCATATTCACATTCATATGATGATGTGCATTGATCTAATATATGGGATTAATCAAATTTGCAGGGAACTAACTTTGGAATATCTTTTCTTGTTTCATCACTTGACATCTAAAACCATTTGATGTAACATTCCCAACAACCATGCAAAAAAGTATATATGAGAAACGATGAACAGAAGATCAAGATAAAAGTCACTGCAATATTTAGAGTCGATCAAACAACAAACATTTGTGTCGATATTAAGCTTTATTGAAAACTAAAAACAAACATGATTTCCTGAACCAACACCAACAACTTCTACAGGCAAGCCATGTTTATGATATAAAATAAGTAGTCTACCCATCAAGAAAATTAAGGAATGCAAGGTTAGCCCCTGCATGCTTACTTTGATTACCCACCAACCTCAAAAGATCTAGTTGCAGTAATAGAAATGGATAACACAATTCAGATAATATTGAATAAATTTGATCATCTGAAAAATATAATAAAGATTTTACAAAAAACAACCAAAATGCACACAAACCACTTTATTATTCACAAACAACTTTATCGAGTATATGAACTATGTAGGAAACAGACAACATGAGACACCCCAAAACCATTACACAAAAATACTCGTAAGATTAATCTTAAGCAGCACCACTGTTCAAAGCTCTCTCCAACCTTGTTTCAAAAGGGGTGGAATGCCAATTCACTTTCTTATCCTGCAAACCATCACACAACAAGTCGAATTCTCTGCAGCCGAATTCTCCTTCTGTTGGGGCTTAAGTGGTGATATCCCTTTTGATTTCACAGATTTCCGTTGACTAAGATTCTCAACTGCATTCAGCACAGGATGAACATAATCACTCCTGTTTCTTATATTTTGATTCAATCCAATTGTTTTCCCTTCTTGCCCAGGCAATCCACAACAAGTCATAGGGCTGTCCACCTCCTCCGAGGCCACCCTTGACAAAGAAATTTCTGTTCTTAACTCCATCAATGCAGTTGGAATGGTCTCCGACCACACTTCTTGACATAACAAACTTTCATCATCAAATTCGTCATCTTCATCATCTAAATCACTTTCCTTGTACTCCGACTCTACGGCCTCATCATCACTATCTCGGCAATTTTGGTACCAATGATTCCGAGGGTAGGATCCAACACTGGAGGTGGTTGAATCATCCTCAGAATTGGTATGGGATTGCCTTGATTTAGCAAGTCCCTCCTCTTTCTCCCTCTCACTATTGTTATTGTTGTTCTCTAGTATTGAATCAGCACTTTCAAAGACAGTAACATGTTCATAGGTTTTGACATTTGAATCAAACGTGACTCGCTTTCTCGTACTCAAGCTACCCTCATAAACTGATTCTACAGCACCATCATCACTATCTCGACAATTTTGATACCTATGATTCTGAGGGTAGGATCCAACATTGGAGGTGGTTGAATCATCCTTAGCATTGGTATGAGGTTGCCCAGATTTAGCAAGACCCTCCTCTTTCTCCCTCTCACAATTGTTCTCTTTGTTCTCTGGTAATGAATCAGTACTTCCAATGACAGTAACATGTGCATGGGTTTTGACATTTGAATCAAATGTGAGTCTCTTTCTCGTACTCGAGCTCAATTGCTCCTCGGATGTCTCACTACAGCAGAAATCCATAACATTTCAGGAAAAAGAAACAATACAGAGAAAGCAATTGGGGTTTCCCCCACTTTATTTTTCTTCGAAAAAAACAAAGGTAAAAGCAAAAGATTTTTAAAAAGTAGCAATAAAATTCAAGATAATCAAGAAAAGTACCTGATAAGTCTTGCAAATGGAAAGAGATGAAAATAGTTAACGAATCTCGACGGTAGCAACCACGGTAGTTCTTCTAAGATTCGGCAATCAATTATTTTTTACACACATACATGTATATGATGCCAACAAAAAATACCCAAAGCAGAGAAGGAAATTTGAAAAAATGGGTTTGAAATCACAAAAAATTCACAGTAATCACCAATAGAGCAATAATCAATAGATGAAGAAGATTAATGAGAACAAATCAACAACAATAGATGAAGAAGGGAGAGAAGATTTAGCAGGGAAGGAAGAGTGAAGATTTGAGAGAGAGCGGCATAGTGAAGGAAGAGAAATCAGTAGGTTAAAATTGTACGGGGGATAAAAGAATTATTTTGTAATATTGTTGAGGTTATTTTTGTCTAAAAAAAACAAAACTCGTTCAGATGCTTCTCTGAATGGTATAGAATTATTTTTAAATCGAGGTACAAGTTGTGCCTTTGACCGAATCAGAGGAACACTTATTAAGAGGCATTGTGACGCCCCCAAAATAGGTATACAACACCCATTCTGAGTCGCCAAAATACATGGTACAGAAACAACTACATCTTTACTGTTACAACATAAGAACTGTGAGTTTAAATACAAATATTGTCATCTAGACAATATCCACACTCAAATAAGTCCTCATCACAATTATTGATACATTATTTCACAAAAATGGTGAGAACTACTAAAATAACTTCTAGAACCATCATTCCATACCCCGACTAGTACTCGCTACATTCTCGCCTCCTGAGAAAAATGGAACAAAAAGGAAAAGGGTGAGCTCAACTAGCCCAGTAAAGAACATTATGACTAAGATAATACAGAATAAATTATCGTTAGTCTTCAACAGGGAAAAATTTAATAGAATACAATAGAGAACAAGTTTTAAATCAATAACTGCAGCGGAAACAGCAAACCATTAGAAGAGTCAAGTAGAGAATGAGTTCTACTATCTTCTAAGATTTAAAAGTCCATCATCAATATTTTATCCCTGTAACAACAATCAATAACCATCTTTAATCAAATATTCATCTTTGCACTACAGGCCAAAGATATTCATTTGTATCACCAGTCGGTCATATTCATCTCAACACCTGTTCATCTTTGCACTACGGGCCAAAGATATTCATCAGTTAATCATTCATCTTTGCTCTACAGGCCAAAGATATTCAGTAATATCATCATTTAGGACTGAGGATGATGAAAAAAAAATATCTTAAAGAAAACGAATCCAGTGAAACAAAATAACAAATATTAAGGATTCGTATTTCGATTTATCCATGTCCACAAATACCTTATAATTATTCATAGTGAAGTAAAATTCAAGAATGATCAAAACATGGATACAATCAAAGCTAGTACCCAGAATAAATATTTTGGACGAAAAGAAGAAAATTTTATTTTCGGTGAATAGTAACTCGTGAATAGTAACTCATGAATAGTAACTCGTGAATAGTAACCCTGACGTGAAAAGTTCCAAATTTGATAAAAATTTTCAACCAATATTTCGGCATAATGATATTGAAGAAATAATATCATTTTCGAATAAAATAACATCCCTTACCTCGTAAAGACAGTACTTCTGGTCGGAATACCGGTATAAGGCTGAAAGAAACTTGCTCTGATGAATAAAAACTCTCAAAGTATCTAAATACTCACAAAATACACTCAATAATCTAGAGAGAGAAAGAGAGAAAACTTGTTTCTGGTGTGATTTTCAATTCTAACTTAAGCACCTATTTATAGGAAAATGCTAGAACGCTAAAAGAGACTAAAATAATAAAATATTAATATTTCAAACAACAATTCTACGTATGCTATCAATGACCAAGACCAGCCCCTCAATGCTGAAAATTTCAGCAGCCCACGTGTTGTACCAACCAAAAGTGGGTCCCCCATAAATTTAATAAAAATCATTTTATTTTTCAAAACTTTAATAATTCATAGAAAATAACCCTTTTATCAGAAAATTCGAATCTCGCGACTTTTTATAGGAAATTCAATTCTCTACAACTTTGCAGAAATTTTTTTTTCCAAATTCCAAATAGAAATTGACCGAAATCCATAATCGGGTGATTTTATAGGCTATAATCAAATTTCAGTCAAGAAATGGGGTCCACCGACACACAAAACATGTGTTAATCATTTAATAAAAAAAATACTCTTCCTCCTCATATACTCATATATCCCACACTCATTGTAAAACTATCACCATTATTATATTATTAAATAAATTATTTTATCAAAAAAAATAAAATATCATTTATTTTTATTTTTTTTAATAATTGTCACTTAAAAATTTTCTCCATCTATATCCACATAAAATTAATATTTTTCTCATCATATAAATCAATAATTAATTATTCACAAATAATATTACAGAATCACAGTACTGGCAACCAGGCAATTCCCAGGAAAGAGGGGGCTTTTCAATAAGGATTTCTTCTTACTGGCGCGCAATTAGATGACCAAACCTCTCCTTAGACAGAACTTTCTAGACATTGCCAATAATGTTATCTAATAATATTATTTAAATAATATGAATTATTGATCTGATAATGGAAAATACTGTGTAGTGACAATTATTGAAACAACAGTAATATAAAATATCAACGCAGCAATTATTGAATCAATAAAATAAAATACTGAACAGTAATTACTGTAACCATTATTGAGTAGTGCCTTCTTACGTAAGAATTAATAATTGGTGCAATACAGTGTGCTACTGTGCAACAACGCGTATTACTGTGTTTTAACCACCGGGTATTCCAACAGTATTAACGGTAACAACTACGCCGTTATTTATAAACAACTTATATTTGTCGTTTTCTTCATCCAATCGCTTTCCGTTATGGGGCCCACAAAAGACTGCGCCGTCGTACGAATATTCCCCGACAGAAAGAATATTCCACGACCAAACGAATATTCCCCGACAACAATGAATATTTTATAACCACCTGCTTATTTGAAATATTTGCGCATTTTACCCATAACTAACCTCGTTAATCAATTTAACCCTTACTATTTCAAAATAATAAATAGAGGGAATTTAAATTTCATTTATTAATAATTTGGGGTCTTACAACCTCCCCTCCTTATGAAATTTCGTCCTCGAAATTGACGTACGTACCTGATGTTTCAAAAAGATGAGGATACCTCGCTTTCATTTCCGTTTCTAACTCCCAGATCATTTCCTCAATAGCATGGTTTTTCCACAAAACTTTTACTTGTGGTATGACCTTCGTGCGTAGAACATGCTCCTTTCTATCTAATATCTTGACAGGTACCTCCTTGTACGTTAAGTCTTCAGCTATCTCGTCCGGTTCTAACTCAATAACGTGGTCTGGGTCTTTCACATATTTACGTAACATAGATATATGAAAAACATTATGAACACGAGACATACTTGGAGGTAACGCGAGTCTATAGGCCACATTTCCTACTCGGTCAAGAATCTGAAATGGACCAATAAATCGTGGATTGAGCTTTCCTCTCTTCCCAAATCTTGTAACTCCTTTCCATGGAGCCACACGCAACAATACATGATCCCCAATGTCAAATTCCACGTCCTTTCGATGAAGATCCGCATAACTCTTTTGTCAATCCTGTGCCGTTTGTATACGTTGTCGAATCGTTTGGATCTTCTCTGTAGTCATTCGTACCAACTCTGGTCCTAGCAACGTTGCTTCTCCCACCTCATCCCAACATACTGGAGAGCGACACTTTCGTCCATATAATGCTTCAAATGGGGCCACACCTATACTTGCCTGATAACTGTTATTGTAGGAGAATTCCACCAATGGTAGGTACTTATCCCAACTCCCTTTGAAATCTAGGACACAAAGTCTTAATAGATCTTCAAGGGTTTGAATAGTCCTCTCTGATTGTCCGTCCGTTTGAGGATGGTATGCCGAACTAAATCGTAAATCTGTGCCCATAGCTTTTTGCAAGCTAACCCAAAATCTTGAAGTAAATCTTGGGTCACGATCCGAAACTATGGATACTGGCATGCCATGCAGTCTCACAATCTCATCTACGTATATACGAGCAAGACGTTCAAGGGAATAAGTCTCCCGTATCGGCAAGAAATGAGCAGACTTAGTTAATCTATCAACAATAACCCAAATAGCATTTATGCCTTGAGAAACCGTGGGAAGACCCGTAACGAAATCCATGGTAATGTGTTCCCACTTCCATTTCGGAATTTCAAGTGGTTGTAATGGACCCTTTGGCACTTGATGTTCTGCCTTTACACGTTGACAAGTTAAACACCTCGAGATAAACTTTGCAATCTCTCTCTTCATATTATTCCACCAAAATGTATGTCGATGATCACGATACATTTTGGTACTTCCAGGATGGATTGCAAATGGTGTATTGTGTGCTTCCATCATGATCTTGTGCTTCAAGTCAGAATCGTTAGGAACACAAAGTCTGGAGTGGACTCGAAGTATTCCTTCTTCATCGATTCTTGCTTCTGGAATAGCACCTTCTTGCACTTTCTTCTTCATACGCATCAGCTCCGGGTCTGTGGTTTGAGCAACTTTAACTTTATCAATTAAAGTTGGTTCTATGCGTATACTTGACATCATCGCACTCGTTCCTGCATAAGATCTTCTGCTCAACGCGTCAGCTACCACGTTTGCTTTTCCAGGATGATATTGAATAGTGTGGTCGAAATCTTTCAACAGCTCGAGCCAACGTCGTTGCCGCATGTTGAGTTCTTTTTGAGTGAAGAAATATTTGAGGCTTTTATGGTATGAATAAATCTCCACTTTCTCCCCATATAGATAGTGCCTCCAGATCTTTAGTGCGAAAACGACTGCTGCCAACTCTAGATCATGAGTAGGATAATTTCTCTCATATTCTTTAAGTTGTCGCGAGGCATAGGCTATAACTTTCCCACGTTGCATGAGAACACATCCTAGCCCTTTGCCTGAAGCATCGCTATAGATAACAAATCCATCTGAACCAGATGGTATGGTCAAAACAGGTGCCGAAATGAGTCTCCTCTTAAGCTCTTGAAAACTCTTCTCGCATTCCTCGCTCCATACGAATTTGATATCTTTCCGAGTTAGCTGAGTTAACGGGGTAGCGATTCGAGAAAATCCTTCCACGAATCTCCGATAATAACCAGCTAAGCCCAAAAAGCTACGTACTTCAGTCACCGTCTTTGGTTGCTCCCAACTTTGTATTGCTTCAATCTTCGCCGGGTCAACAGATACTCCATGTTTTGACACCACGTGCCCTAGGAATGCCACTTCCTCAAGCCAAAACTCGCATTTTTTCAACTTAGCATATAACTTGTTTTCACGCAGCCTTTGGAGTACCAGCTTCAAATGATGCTCATGATCTTCACGGCTTTTGGAATATATGAGGATGTCATCAATAAAGACAACAACGAACTGATCTAAATAATCCTTGAATACTCGGTTCATCATATCCATGAAAGCCGCAGGAGCATTAGTCAATCCAAAAGACATGACTAGGAATTCATAATGTCCGTACCGAGTTCTGAAGGCAGTCTTTGGAATATCCTCAGTTTTAACCTTCAGCTGATGATATCCAGAACGAAGATCGATCTTTGAAAAGAATTGTGCTCCTTGTAACTGGTCAAACAGGTCATCAATACGAGGTAGCGGATACCTATTCTTAATAGTAACATGGTTTAATTCCCGGTAATCAATACAAAGTCGCATACTCCCGTCTTTCTTCTTTACAAATAAAACAGGAGAACCCCAAGGAGATGTACTAGGACGAATGAAACCGATGTCCAATAATTCTTGTAGTTGGACCTTTAACTCCTGAAGTTCAATAGGAGCCATTCGATATGGAGTTTTAGAAATGGACTTTGTACCAGGTTCAAGATCAATAAAGAATTCAATTTCACGTTCCGGGGGTAGACCGAGAAGTTCTTCAGGAAATACGTCAGGAAAGTCAATAACAACAGGAATATTATTCAAATTTGACGTGTCTTTATTCAAATCCATAATATGGGCTAAGAAAGCATGACATCCGTTTTTTAATAAACGAATGGCTTTATGACTTGATATAACAGTGATTGATTTTAATGGCTTAGTTGCTTAAATTCGTACAACTGGTTGGTTAGGAATATGAAAACTAACAACCTTACGAAAATAATTAATTTTGGCATGATGAGTAGTTAACCAATCAATCCCTAAAATCACATCAAAAGCAAGTATCTTTAAAGAGATAAGGTCAACAGGTAATGTAATGGTGCCAACTTGGATCAAACAAGATTTATAAACAGTGGATGTGATGAAAGTTTCTCCTAACGGAGTCTCCACAGATAAATCAAAGTTTAACTTCTCCGGAGTCAAGTTTAAACGTTGAGCACATGCAGGAGAGATAAAAGAATGGGTAGAACCGGTATCTAATAAGGTATAAACTTCGCATGGATTTATGATTAGCTTACCCGTGATCACCTCGTTTGGGTTCCTCGCATGTTGACCAGTCACGACAAACGCTCTTCCAGGAACCGTTGACTTTATCTTTTCTGGGGCAGCTTTTTGAGTCACCATCCCCGCTGGACTTGGTTTTGCTACAGTGCAATCTCGAGCGATATGTCCTTCCTTTCCATAATTATAACATACCTTAAACTGTTGTGGGCAGTTTGGGCTGATATGTTCTTCTTTTCCGCACTTATAGCATATAACCGGTGGTCGTTCTCCTCCCTTAGAACCATTTGTTACTGGTACTGACGTCTTCGTATTGTCATTGTTGAATCTCCTCTTTTTAAAATCTCCTCCTGACTCGCTTCTTCTATTTTCATAGCCACGATTACCACCAGAGTGGTTGCCGTTCTTGTCTGTATTTTTCTTTCTCCGCTGGTTATCATTGTTTTGATGACTGTTGTCACCGATATGATCCTGGTTGTGGTCCCTCAGTTGACCGTACTCGTTATCTCGCTCTAATAATTGAGCCCTGTTGACAACATCTGAATAGAGAGAAAATTTATGAGAAATGAGATATTGACGTATGCCGGGTTTCAAACCTCTCAGAAACATCCTCGTCATACGTTCCTCATTCTTCACCAAATGAGGTGCAAACCTGGACAACTCTGCAAACTTCGCCTCGTACTGAGATACCGTCATATTATTCTGCTCTAGTCTAATAAACTCTACCTCCTTCATATGACGAATAATTTCAGGAAAGTACTTATCATTGAACAGTTTCTGAAATGTCTCCCAAGACATGCTGAGTGCGGCTGGATGGGTACGCTTCACAGACTCCCACCAGTAGTCTGCCTCGCCACGAAACATAAAGGTGGTGAATGGAACCTTCTGTTCTTCCGTGCATCCCAAGACATCGAATATCTTGGTAATTTGCTTGACCCACGTTTCCGCCATGATCGGATCTGGCTTTCCCTTAAATTCTGGTGGTCCCAATTCTTTGAACTGTTTGGCTGTGACAAACCGTGAATTGCTATCATTTTCTCCTGTATTTTGAACACGAGTCTCCCTCGTCTGGTTTTGCATGAATTGCAAAAAACTTCTAAACATTTCATCGTTCATCATCTGCTCATTGGTGTTGTTCACAGGAGGAACATTGCCAGCCTGTTGCACGTTCTCCTCGTTGGTAAGCACCGGTGTCTCCACGGTCTCATTTACTCCACTGTTAACATTCTCAGTCGACATTCTCAAATACTGCCATAAAATAAGGGTTAATTAAATAAATTAACAAATCACATAATACCCCTATATTATGACTGACCAATAAATAAGCTTAGGTAGGACACACTAGCGAAGGATTTATTCGTCTCTCCCCTCCTAGTTCTATTCTCCGATCTCCGCCAGAGATCATATCCCTAAGCTCTGATACCAACTGTGACGCCCCAAAAATAGGTATACAACACCCATTCTGAGTCGCCAAAATACATGGTACAGAAACAACTACATCTTTACTGTTACAACATAAGAACTGTGAGTTTAAATACAAATATTGTCATCTAGACAATATCCACACTCAAATAAGTCCTCATCACAATTATTGATACATTATTTCACAAAAATGGTGAGAACTACTAAAATAACTTCTAGAACCATCATTCCATACCCCGACTAGTACTCGCTACATTCTCGCCTCCTGAGAAAAATGAAACAAAAAGGAAAAGGGTGAGCTCAACTAGCCCAGTAAAGAACATTATGACTAAGATAATACAGAATAAATTATCGTTAGTCTTCAACAGGGAAAAATCTAATAGAATACAATAGAGAACAAGTTTTAAATCAATAATTGCAGCGGAAACAGCAAACCATTAGAAGAGTCAAGTAGAGAATGAGTTCTACTATCTTCTAAGATTTAAAAGTCCATCATCAATATTTTATCCCTGTAACAACAATCAATAACCATCTTTAATCAAATATTCATCTTTGCACTACAGGCCAAAGATATTCATTTGTATCATCAGTCGGTCATATTCATCTCAACACCTGTTCATCTTTGCACTACGGGCCAAAGATATTCATCAGTTAATCATTCATCTTTGCTCTACAGGCCAAAGATATTCAGTAATATCATCATTTTGGACTGAGGATGATGAAAAAAAAAATATCTTAAAGAAAACGAATCCAGTGAAACAAAATAACAAATATTAAGGATTCGTATTTCGATTTATCCATGTCCACAAATACCTTATAATTATTCATAGTGAAGTAAAATTCAAGAATGCTCAAAACATGGATACAATCAAAGCTAGTACCCAGAATAGATATTTTGGACGAAAAGAAGAAAATTTTATTTTCGGTGAATAGTAACTCGTGAATAGTAACTCATGAATAGTAACTCGTGAATAGTAACCCCGACGTGAAAAGTTCCAAATTTGATAAAAATTTCCAACCAATATTTCGGCATAATGATATTGAAGAAATAATATCATTTTCGAATAAAATAACATCCCTTACCTCGTAAAGACAGTACTTCTGGTCGGAATACCGGTATAAGGCTGAAAGAAACTTGCTCTGATGAATAAAAACTCTCAAAGTATCTAAATACTCACAAAATACACTCAATAATCTAGAGAGAGAAAGAGAGAAAACTTGTTTCTGGTGTGATTTTCAATTCTAACTTAAGCACCTATTTATAGGAAAATGCTAGAACGCCAAAAGAGACTAAAATAATAAAATATTAATATTTCAAACAACAATTCTACGTATGCTATCAATGACCAAGACCAGCCCCTCAATGCTGAAAATTTCAGCAGCCCACGTGTTGTACCAACTAAAAGTGGGTCCCCCATAAATTTAATAAAAATCATTTTATTTTTCAAAACTTTAATAATTCATAGAAAATAACCCTTTTATCAGAAAATTCGAATCTCGCGATTTTTTATAGGAAATTCAATTCTCTACAACTTTGCAGAAATTTTTTTTTCCAAATTCCAAATAGAAATTGACCGAAATCCATAATCGGGTGATTTTATAGGCTATAATCAAATTTCAGTCAAGAAATGGGGTCCACCGACACACAAAACATGTGTTAATCATTTAATAAAAAAAATACTCTTCCTCCTCATATACTCATATATCCCACACTCATTGTAAAACTATCACCATTATTATATTATTAAATAAATTATTTTATCAAAAAAAATAAAATATCATTTATTTTTATTTTTTTAATAATTGTCACTTAAAAATTTTCTCCATCTATATCCACATAAAATTAATATTTTTCTCATCATATAAATCAATAATTAATTATTCACAAATAATATTACAGAATCACAGTACTGGCAACCAGGCAATTCCCAGGAAAGAGGGGGCTTTTCAATAAGGATTTCTTCTTACTGGCGCGCAATTAGATGATCAAACCTCTCCTTAGACAGAACTTTCTAGACATTGCCAATAATGTTATCTAATAATATTATTCAAATAATATGAATTATTGATCTGATAATGGAAAATACTGTGCAGCAACAATTATTGAAACAACAATAATATAAAATATCAACACAACAATTATTGAATCAATAAAATAAAATATTAAACAATAACTACTGTAACAATTATTGAGTAGTGCCTTCTTACGTAAGAATCAATAATTGGTGCAATACAGTGTGCTACTGTGCAACAACGCGTATTACTGTGTTTTAACCACCGGGTATTCCTACAGTATTAACGGTAACAACTACGCCGTTATTTATAAACAACTTATATTTGTCGTTTTCTTCATCCAATCGCTTTCCGTTATGGGGCCCACAAAAGACTGCGCCGTCGTACGAATATTCCCCGACAGAAAGAATATTCCACGACCAAACGAATATTCCCCGACAATAATGAATATTTTATAACCACCTGCTTATTTGAAATATTTGCGCATTTTACCCATAACTAATCTCGTTAATCAATTTAACCCTTACTATTTCAAAATAATAAATAGAGGGAATTTAAATTTCATTTTTTAATAATTTGGGGTCTTACAGGCATTAAGACCCAAACAAACACCACCTTAGCCATTCTATTTTACCGATTCAGCCATTCAGACCAAAACAAACGCACTTACCGATTCAGCCATTCAGATTCAGCTCCATTCAGCTCTAAACAAACACCCCTTAAGGCCAAAGGAAATGGTCTGCACTTCGCTTAAAAATTCCAGTAATATTTTGTCCATAAAAAATGTTAGTGATTTAAATATTTTCACATAAAGTCTTAAGGCTTGTAAAAAATTAAATTTTATATTCCAAATTATAAAATCATTAATTTTTTAAAGTGAATTTAAATATTTTCAAACTTATGAAATAATAAACCTTGTAATTAGCAATAGTTTTTAGACAGTGTACAATTTTTATCATTGTATTGATTTAAACTGCATACTTTTATCTCAATTTTTATTAGGTGAAATAGACATTTCTGTGGAGATGCAGACTATCTGCACTCAAGCATAAAGATTTTAAAAATATCTCAAATTTACTTTAAAAGTCAATAATTATTTTATATTTCAAAACAAAGGAAGTATTTTATATTTCTAATAAAGTTGAACTATAGGTTGGATTTTCTTTGCCCAAGGAAGATGGTACTTAATACCTTTCCTTATAGATATTCTGATTTTTAAAATTAATTAACAAAAATCTAACATTTATAATTGAATTCGCATTTATTTAAATTGTGCTAGTAAGAGATAAAAGTAGTAATACTTTTTATTATTTTATAATCAACACCTCAACCCTTTTATCTAAAAGTAATATATTGAATTCAATTTTAATTTTAAAACTCAATGAGTTGACTCATGATCAATTCATTCGAATGGTACACGAATTTTGATAAGCTGGTTGACACTTTTATAATTTTATGAATCATTAAATCCTTTATAAATGGGGAAAAGGTTTAAAACTTTATTACATTAAATCCCACATCAAATCAAGTACTCCTATGCAAAATTAATTAGCGAAACTTCTAACTTTTTAAAAATTCAATTTATAAAATTTTAAATACATTGCAATTAAAGATGATCTATGACTTTTAAGCAAAAAAAAGCATATTTAATGTTTCCCAACTTTACTTTAGCCTAAGAATGGTCACACATTATTATGTGGCAAAACCATTCATAAATTTCGTAACCAGTGCATGAATGAATTACATAATAATATATATATATATATATATATATATATATATATATATATATATATATATCTATACAAAATACAAGTGAATTTAAAAAAACTTACTCTCCCGCTCAAGCCTATTAAAAGATCAGAACCGTTAAAAAATTGGGATAAATCTAACCCTTCAAACAAAACACGGAGGGACTTAAAACAAGGGTTTCAGACTTCACTCACTTGCTACTTCTTCAGCCCTCTGCCAAACCTTCTTTCTTCGGTCACTTGCTACTTCTTCAGCCCTCTGCCGTCGCCTGTCCTGCTCCACAACTCCTCCGCCATTACCACCTTGCGCTTCAAACTTCCGAAAGGTTGGGAGGTTGAAGAGGTGCGCCACGCCAACTCTCGGGTCGACAACGTCAATTCTGTGAGTTTGTGTGCTTAATTTATCAAACTAATTCCTGTGTTTTATGGGTTTTATACTAACAACATGGCCTCTTTTCTCCATCTTTCTTAGTCTTTTTCAAATTTTACTTTGATTTTTCTTTTCTCCCTCTGTTTTATTTTTGAAAGAAATGAGTCCTCTTTTGGAGGGACAAGTGTTTCTTTAATCTGGGTTTTTTGAACTATTGTTTCTATTTCATTTGGTTCTGTTTAGTTCTTCTTCTTAGGTAGACCCTTATTTGATTTAGAGATTGTAATGCTTCCAAATTTCAGATATCATATTTCTGAATAATGGACTGCCTAATCGTAGTGTTTTAATTTATATTTACTTCTTTTTTGTTTTTGTTGGTTTACTTGGTTTACATTCTGGCCGATGCCATTGTAGATTTTGGGTGGAGTGGATTTAACAAATGAGAAAGGGAGCTATGTTTTTTAAAGAAACTTGGTATTTTTATAATCTGGGTGTTGAGCTTTTGTTTCTAAATAAAAGATTAGTATATTTGTTTGTGTTTTTATCATTTTATTGGTCCTTTCTTCATTAACTGTTAAGCTCTAACAACATCAGCAGTAAAACTAACATTTAAAGGTAAGTTAAATGTTTAAGTTATTTTCTTAGAAATTTGATAATAAAGTGTTGTAATTGGAAAAAACACTTCAAAAACGGACTTAACCAACATTTAAACACCTTTTTCTTCCAAAACCAATTTTAACTTACAGAATTCTGAAAAGTTCAAATAGCATAAACATCTGAAAATTTGTTATACAGCTAGGTGCGCAAGTATTGTTGTACATTATTAAGGAGGATTTGAGTTCATTTAGTTTTAGTTGGATGATATATATTACCAAGATTGACTTGAATGTGCTTATTAGATGTTGTTGCAGTCACCACAATTGCACCCCTGATATTCCATGGCCTGAAAAGTACTTCTTTCTGCTCTGGTTTGTTTGAATAATGCCTTTTTCTTAATAGCAATGGAATCTTTCAGTAAAACGGCATAACAGGGTGGGTGAGGGTTTTGAGCAAGGTGACACTGGTTTTTTTGTCTTGGTTATCATGTTTTGGGTTTGTGTTACTGAGTAACAAGGACAAAATCATTCTGCACTTCAGCTTAAAATTATACCAACTTTTTTCCGTAGCCTTTATTTTGTATATTTGCAAGTTTTCATTTTTTGGTATTTTTTTAGTTGCTCGTGTTTGTTGTAGATGATAACAGTTTGTCTATATTTACTGACATTACTGAATTTGCTCTATAATACTCATTTAAGAGCAACAACATAGATTTTGGAAAAGATATGTACTATTAGTGTGTTTTTTAAATTTATCTAATTATAATAAGTTAAATCAGCTTGATGCTCTCATGATTGTGCTATTCTACCGGTTTTCTCAGTGACTTATTTCGGTTACTTTCCCTTTTTTTAGTGTGGTGAATGATGGTCTATATCGAGTTTGGGATGATAGGGAATGAACTGAGATATTTTTATTTTTCCGACTTAAAAACCTTTTTTTAATAAATTTTATCAAGGTGTTGAAATGGAACTTTGATGGTAGTCATGTAGTCATAATTTCACCAAGTGACGTATTTTTTTTGTTTTCTCTTTGCATTGCTAACCTTTTACACTGAATTATAACGAGTTACATGTATTTTTTTCCTTGAATTCGAAGGCAAGTTTATTTTTTCTATTCCCTTTAAATTACTTCATTTCTTTCTTAACATGTATTAGTACTGGCAGTGAATGGGATTATTAATGTCATTTGTTGCTTTTATACAAGGGCTTATTAATGTCTTTTTTTGCTTTTATAGAAGGGATTGATGTTTGTTTTTCTAAAATGTCTGGTGGCATTTCGTCTTGAATTATGCAACTCTAATTAATGATGATTTTTATGTATTTCATGAGTGTTAATACCCTGTAATTTATCACCCTGCAGTTAGTCATATTATGGGTTTTCTTTCTAACCCACAAAACGGTGGCAGAGGAGGGGGTCAGGGTTTGTCAGGGTTTTAAAGTTTGAAGTGCTTGGTAATTTCTCTTTAAAGGATGCATAGCATCTCAAGTCATTGTCATTTGGTTTATATCATTTTACTCTAAACGACACACTACCCTTCATCTAGAACCTTACATGCCAGACATTGATTAGGCTTTATAATTGTGGTCCCCAGTACCTGTCTTCTCTTAATCTATTGTGGGTAACATTGACATGGAAATAAGGGATCCAAAGATGGGACATATCTGTTGTTTTAGAGGAAGGTCTGATATCAAAAGATGATCATCGTATTTATCAACCAGTAACATATTTCTTATTTGGCATAAACCAAATATGGAGTCAACCCTTCATTATTAGTCGATGTGGCTCAATTTTATTGGTTTGAGTCAAAACATTGTTGAAGAATTGAAAAGATTGAACATTTTTAGTGGGCTTAAGAAAGAGGGAAAAAGAAGTTATAAATTAAATAACACATGGTTCCCAAGAACTTATCCGTATAAGAAAAATGAAAGGGAAAAGAAAAGAAAAACTTTGTTGATAAAGCAAAAATATGCATAAATTATTTGGTAGCAATTGTTATCGAGGCAGATGCCCTCTGGAGTCTCACTTAACCCAATAATGTTGTTTCCTTTATTGACTTTTTGGGAGAGTTTAGTTTGAGGACTCCTTGAGATTAGAGGGGTAAATTCGGATGTATAGGAATTTTGAGTTTATTTGTTTTGCAGGTTGTTTTTCTTTTTGGATTCACATGCTATTTGTGTACTTGGAATGGCACCCCCTTTTGCGTCGTTCTGAATAATATTGTTTTACTTACCTAACAATTTTTTTTACCATATTCAGCTAAAAATTTCCTCTGCTCACAGAGCATCCCTGGCTCCTAAATGCTAAAAAGGCTTCAAATGTCCCTCTTGGAGATGTTGTAAAGTCAAGACTCAAGCAGTTTTCATTAATGAATAGGTTCAAGAGAAAGGCCCTGAGGGTAGGTGGATTACTGTATCATTTTAAGTAAGGAGTTGTCTCTTTCCCACCTTATTGCCATAGGTAAATCTCATTATTTTCTTTTATTATTATTTTTATTATTATTATTATATATAAACTAACTTAGAATTGGTTCAGTTTCAGAGTTATCTATTTCCCACCTTATTGCCATAGGTAAATCTATATATATTTTGTTTCGTTACATGATTTCAACTTAGTTTTCCCCAATTTTTTCTTCTTTCTAATGTTTGTTGTTTGTAAGGTGATTAATTTATTGTTTTCTTTTTCCAACAAGTCTAATTATATATGCCCACCCTTATCAACCTAAAATCATTACATTTCATGTAATTTTGGTTCACTTAGCGGCTTTTGTGGATGTTTATATTCTATCCTGAAAACTGATTTTGGTTTCCTGTTTATCTTTTGATATGGTCTTTAGTTTTATGCATTTGCTCTATCATTTTTATACTATATAGCTTATTCTTGAATTTATTAGGTGTTGGTTCAACTATTTATTAGGGGACACATTCGTATTGAGGGGTGCTTTCCAGTTCTGCGCAACCTGTAAGTCAATGAAATTTGAACTACTTCAAATGATATTCACTTTGCCCATATAGTTATTTATGGTTCGCAGTCAACTCAAATGTGCAGGTATCTAAATAATAATTATCTTACGGGATGAATTCCTGCACAGCTTGCAAACTTGGAAAATTTGAAAATTTTGTAAGTTCTGCATACACATATATAATGTTCTGGAATTATATTCTTAGCATATATTGATGGCAATAAAAAGAGGCACATAAAATTGATTTTTTTAATTGCTAAAGTCTCATGTGGAGTATCAAGGTACATTACGAAGGCATGGATTTCAAACTTGAAATTATGCACAACTCACTTGAACAAATCAGTCATTGTAAATCATGGTAACTCATAGAGGAACTGAGAAACGGTGAGAAATTTATAGAAAATCAAATTACTATTTTTGTTTTTTGGTGAAATAATGGGGACTTTTAATGAGAAAGATTTCTTTCCATTTCTGTTGATTTCTTTGGATTCCCTTTTGAATTTGTAGTATGGTCACAACTTTTCTTCTCTCTTCTTTGTGTTTGCTTTCTCTCTCTTTCCCTGTTTGTGGAATTCATGTCTGCTGCTGCTGCTGTTAGTTCTGATATTCCTCTACCAGGGTAAGCCTCTTCTTCTTACGTTTTTAGCTTTTTTCGGTTTATTGATTTTTTTAAAAAAACCTTTGTGTTGTTGAAGGTTTTGTTAGATTTTTGTGGGTTTCGTAGATTTTTAAAGCAAACCCCATTATGTTTTAGCTTTTTTATAGATTTTTGAAGCAAACCCCATTATGTTTTAGCTTTTGTTGGTTTTGTAGATATTTGAAACAAGCCCCTTTATGTTTTTAAAGTTTTGTTAGCTTTTGTGGGTTTTATACATGTTTAAAGCAAAACCCATTATTTTCACTTTTAGCTCGACTGGGTTTTGTAGATTTTTGAAGCATGCCCATTATGTTTTGGCTTTTACCTTTTGCGGGTTTTGTAGATTTTTGTACAACAATGTGTAATAATGTGTATACACGATTCTATTTATGAGTTTGCAATTACTGTATATGGGTCTCTTAATTTTGCTAATCATATGGATTCACAACGTATTTGAAGAAAATGAACGTTCATAGTGTTTTTTGTGACATTTTGAGTTTTAGCTGATAGGTTTTTGGTTTTCCTAGAGACAGATGTTTATTTTCTCAAGTCTTCTGTTTTTATTTCCTGTTTCTTGAAAATTTTAATTAGTAGTCAATGAGGCTATTGGTTTTGTTATTGTGGTTCTTTGAATGAAAATTTTACTTTACTTTGCAGTTTATAAATCACACGGCTTGATTGGGGATGTTTGAATAAAACATATTATAGAAGTTTAACATTAGATATCTCTTATATGTATGCTCAAATTTTGTTTTATTATGACATATTAGTGGGAGTGTCCAGAGATTTTGGTACATGGGCACTGTAGGATGTCTGTTCTCCTACTCATATTTTGTGAGTTTTGACCAATTAATTTCCTGGAAATAGTATTGTTTGGTGACACACAATAGAATTTGGTAATGTGTTTTTAGTGATTGTAGTTCATCTGATTTTGTTTCTTTTGCATAGTTTTACCGTATATTTTTTGGTGAAACACAGATACTTTAAGATATTTAAAATCATTTGCGGTCATACTGTTTAACATCATCAAGGAAAAACCAGTGACGTTTCAATTCAATGTTGTGGTAATTTTCTTTGGTTTTGGCTTAATTAATCCTGAATAGAAGTTGACTTTCAGTTTCATCTCTTTTTTTTTTGTATTTTTTATTCTCCCCCCCCCCACAATTTGAAACCTTCCAAGATGCTACTAGGCAGGTTAAGAATCAATTTAAATTTAAGTGTGCGTGGTTTGAGAGGTTAAGAATCAATTTAATATTATAGATATAAACAACACCCATTACAAATATAAACCAAACACGGTGGAGGAGAGAGGAAATAAAAGTGAGATTGTTGAAAAGAATAAAGAGAGAATTTCGTTATGCTAGATATAAATTGTATTCGACTGTTGACTGATTTCATACTTTTAATACTATCAACATTATTAAAGTAGAGTACAAATTAGTATGTTGTACTTTTTTTAACTAACTTATTTCAATTTTAGAAAAAGTATTAAAATTGTTTCTAACTACTGTGCATGGTGGTGCCAAAACAATATTTCAGTTTTTTGTGAATTAATTTGTCAAATATTTTGAGCTATATGTACTTAATTTTTTTTTGGCCTAAATTGAATGGTAACATTTTAACCCTTTTTTTGATTAAACCAAGGCTTCAATGGTCTGAAATTCATCGTTACCATTTTGAATGAGGTTGAGTTTTGATTTCACTTGAAACGCAAATGCACCTCCATACCTTCTGAAATTCTGTGTTCGTGGATACTAATTCTAAAAAAGAGTCCTGTTGCTATTATGTATTACCATAAATTTTAAAACTTACCACGTAATTGATAGAAAAAAAGTAAAGGAAGAGTCCTGCTGTACACGTGTTGTTTCATAAAGCTTTGGTGTATTTATTGAGGTTCGTCTAGGTATAACGCAATGATAGCCAAGTGTCCAAGTCCAACAAATATACATAAATGATCTAATAGAACCACTCTCAAATTTGATGTTATTATTACATCACAGCAGGAGAGAAATTAATAGATTTGATTGCCAAGTTCTCTCCGAATCATCAGCTCAAGTGCTCAACTCTAGGGTTTTTCTTTTTTGCTCTTCTCCTTTCCGTTCTGGTAATTAGATCATCTTAATTTCTCAATTTTGATATGTTCTCTTTCAGTTGCATATTAATTGTATACACACACACACACACACACTCACTCACTCACTCACTCATATATGTTCGTATTCAGTTGTGATTGTGTACACGCCATCATTTTTTTCCTTAGAGTTTTTCCCCCGTTTTAAGTTGTTCTGTATCAAATCTTTGTTGAGTTTTGTGTTCCAGTTGTATGTTTCCGGATTATGGTAATGTTTGGTTAAAATTTATTATTTTGTTTCAGATAGTATGGAAATTGTGTCCAAATTTTGTACTGTCTAATATCATTTTAAATTAAAGTCTCATTTTCATAAGTACTTAATAATTTTAATATCTAATACTCCTGCATATTAAGTAACCGTACTTATTAGTTGTTATTAGTTATTACTACCGCCCTTTAAAATGACAATTGTACCCTTTATTGAATAATAAATTCTTTTTTTCATGACACATTTTTCCTATTTTAAACAATTATAAAATTTGAAAGGAAAAAAATTTAACAAATAAAACAAGACTTAGGTAGTACTACTAATTATTTAAAGAAAGTATAATTACTGGTATACTATTGAAACACAATCAATTCATAGTTAAATATTGTGAATTATTATTATTTTGAATGTGAAATATTGTTTTAGTTATGATAGATTTAATTAATAATAAGAATATTCTTTCATCACTGAATTTGATTCGTTGCACACTAATACATTTTTGAAAATAGCGAATATGAATCACATGAGTTTTAATGGAATAGTTGAATATTTGCTAATTGTTATAAATGAGACTGATGCTTGAATAAGTTGTGGTATCGTTGTAGTTGTGGCATATACTAGCAAGACTCCTGATGGGTATAGGTGAGTCCTATAGTCATGTGAAAGGGAACCTTCTAGGACTAACAAAGTTTCCTATAGAAATAGCAAGCCCCATAAATTATTGTAGGGTGTAATACAATATTTTTAGTTGATCAAGCCGAAGCTTAAAAAACATGAAGTACAGGTACTCAAGTTACAATACCGTATATTACACATACAACCTCATGTTTTTGAAACTACATGATATCTTTTTTAACTTATTTTATAGATGATGCCTTCGTAAAAGTTACTCATTTTCTAATTTGAAAAAAATTGGTTTACATTTCATTGCTCTTTTCTGTGTAAGCAAATCTGATAATGTATCATTAGTATGATTTAGTAATGTATGAACATCAGATAACATATCTTACAGAAAATCATTCAGATAACATACGAGTATATATATGTGTGTGTGTGTATGTGTGAAGAACAAATTTAAGAAGCTTGATCATCGCAATTAACATAGTAAGAATTCTTATTAGATATATAACTTATGTTTTAGTTTTACTTGCACATGACTCAATCAATTTGTACATATATCCTTTTCATTACATTTTGTTATCAATTTCCAAGTTGTTGATTTAATTTGTTGATATAACTAAACGATGCATTTCAATTTTTATAGTCTTGGGATGATATTGTTATTGAATGGAAACGTATTCATTCAACAGCAAGTCGAGGATGGAGAAAAGTTAACACGGTTATGTGTATTTTATAATTCTTAAATCGTATTCAAGTAATCACGTGTCAATTATTTTTTTCTTACGATACTACTAATATTTTGATTTCTCTTATAAATAACAGATTTTTGTTACAAACAATATTTGGTGGCCGTGGACGTTGCAGATGGATAGTCTTTCTTTTCAAAAGTTTATGTACCAAAGATATGGTAGAGCTTGACAGATCTACAAGAAAAATGTTATATATGTATTTTTAATAACATAGTTTATTACAAGTGGTAATATTTTTTGGTAGATAATTGAAAAATAGATTGTTGTAAAATTAGTTTTTTGGGTACATTTGGATGTTTATTATGGTTGATCAGGCATTCAGAGCTTTGTTTGTTTATTTGACTTGATTAATGCAATTTCTAGAATGTCCAAGTTCTCTTTTTGATAAAAGGTATGCAAGTTTATATGGAGCAGTAAATATCTTATTTTCCGTAAACTAATTTGCTAACTTTGTTGGTTATGGGTTTGCTAAAGTAAATGTATCAAGTGTTTTCATTTGTTTTGTTTTTGGATAAATTATTGAAAGAAAACCAGAGCTTTGATATGTCTAGCTGTGTTGTGATTTCTTCTTTTATATCTACTTGGGTTGCTTCTTGGAGCATATGTAATCATGCTTTGGAATTGAATTTGGAGCAGAACTTTTCTTAGTTATGAATTCGGATTTCAGTTGAGATGTGAGAGCATGGTTTTGTATGTACATGTTTTCATGCTTATGGTGGTTTGTTTTCTCATAGGATAAGTTTAGATCTCAGCTAAATTTTCTCAATAGTGGTGGCAACAGGAGACTATTCATATTGGTGTTGTCAATTTAATGTTTTAGGTAAATAATGAGCATGTAGATACAATTTGTGGCAAAAATTTTGACTTCTTTACTTTTTTAGGTGGGATGTCTATCTTGATTGGAAATTTTCTTATTTACAACAAATAATTACGAAATTTTCTACTCTTTATCAAATATACTCTTTTCACATTGTTAACTCATATTTTTTATTTAGATTCATCTTTAGGTATTAAATAATTACACGAGTATTAGTAGTGCCGAAGGCACGGGTTAACGCTAGTATATATATATATATAGAGAGAGAGAGAAGTGATCCATAACTTGCGTTAGTTATGGGTATTATTCAAGTTAACTCATCTCCTGTCATCTAATAGAAGATCTAAGGACTTGGCTGAGGCCGGCCACTACTCTCTCTTACGGTCAGCCAAATTCTTTTATGTTGGCCGTAAGAAAGAGTAGCGGCCTACATGAAAGGTAGTATAAATTAATCATGAGACTCAGTGGTGTTTGATTGCATCTTAATGCATCTTAACAGTCAACCTTTTAATGCCTCTTAAGAGCCCACATATTTGTATTAAGAGGTCCTCTGAATAGTTAAGATATAAATATGAGTCTATACTATTCTGAGGACCTCTTAATACAAAAAATGTGAGCGGTTAAAATGTATTAAGAGGTGAACTGTTAAGATGCAATCAAACACCACCAAAAGTCACAAACATGAATTTACACTCTGTTTCTGAATTTTAAAATGGACAGAAAAGAAAAGAAATAAATGAAAATTTTAAGTTTTCTTTACAATTCTTATGTTTCTGAATTTTTTAATAAACGGAAAAGAAAAAAAAGGATAGAAAATTTGGTCACTTTTCCTGCCAAAATTTTCCGTCCAAAATTGGCCTGATTTGGACGGAAAAGAAATTGGAATAAGTAATATTTTTATAATTCTCGTATTATCCTCAACTTTCAATATAATAAATTTTAAATTACAACTCATGTCCCCAATTTATTTGTTTGGGCGTTAATAAATACCCATAAGAGTTACTCAACGTCATGCGAAATTAGCTGTACAATCTCTAATATATACATGCACGTATGTTTCTCTTCGAAATTTCACTAACATGTGAATTTGTCTTCTAATTATTATTGCTGAATTTAGTGACAATGGACACAACCACTCAGTGTTCGCAAAATAATTACGAAACCCCAAATCAATCCTTATTTCAACATTCCACTGCCACTAGTACGCTCTCTATCTCTCTTTGTGCTCATATGTTGAATGTTTAATTATAAATTTCATATCCTGGGAGTTTTTATTTTATACTTTAACTATGTAATTGCTTATATTATTATAAATTGGGGCTCAACAGTCCTAGCAATAGTAGTTTGCAGTTCATATATTTTTACATGTATAAATACATTATATGAATGCACAAAGAGGCCGGAAAAATTGTGTTGAGGCCCTCCGAAGCTTTTACTAGTTTTTGGACATATTTGATTTTTTCGTAATTTTTCTATTCCTTTAGTAATTAGGGTTTTTAGCTTATGATTTAGTATTTAAAAGGATGATTTCGTGTGTTTTTAAGATTAACTCTTATTATTTAGATTTTATCAAATTAATATGTCTGCTTAGTCAATTTATCCTGTAATTGTTTCTATTCTTCTCACTCTTTCGTTGTGTCACAAATTTTGAACTGAAAAAGGAGCAAAAATGATTATATATATATATATATATATATATATATATATATATATATTCAGAACAGTAATTAACATTTATAGAATAAATGATGAGAATTCAAACCATCTTCACCCGTCGGTCTAAACTAAAAGTTTTTTTTTTTTTTGAGTATATACAATTATTTGTAGAAAGCTATGAGAAGACTTTGACATATTAAAAAAGAAACAAAAAAAGAAGAAGAGGAAATTCGTCATCATTTGGGTGAGAACTGGAGCAGGTAAAATATTTAACAATTTTGCCAGTCATGTGGCAATGAGATCAAACTTAATTATGATATTATTGCCAGATAATTTAATTTTTTTATTACTTTTCTTGTCTATAAATAACAAAGAAACCAGTCCCCTCCTAAACAGTGGTAAAGATTGATGCAAGCATGGCTTCAAACAAAGTTGGTCTTATGGTTATAGTTCTTGTGTTCGGTATATACTCTCTCTCTCTCTCTCTCTCACACACACACACACACTTTTTTCTCTTTTCTATATAATTTTTTTCATTTCTCTAAAGTTCCAGATCAATCAATAAAGATATATTCGGTTACCATTATAGAATTTATAATGGTAGCATTTAGTTCGTTTGGTCACCGCACTAAGAATAAACTGCTTATAAACGAATAAAATTCTCAAACGCTACGTTAGCTACTAACGTTTGGGATATGATTTCATTTAGAGGCCAAAATATATTTGTCTTAATAAAGGAAATTGATAAATTCACAACAGAAAATTATATTTTCACAGCAAAGCTGTCGCTATATATAGATCCTATAGCGACGGTTTTCACCGTCGTTATACATCTATAACGACAATTTTGTTGTGAAAATATCAAAAAGTGTCGTGAAAATTTCAATTTCCAGTAATTTAACCTACTTTTCTTGCTGGGACGGAACATATTACATAGAGCATTCCCTAATATGCATACATATTTGTAAATATTTTTTTTTGTAGCTTTGGTTTCTAAAGGTTCATCACTTGTGCAATAAAAATCTAGACACTTGGTATTCTGAAATGTTTATGCATCATGTTTTATTGACTAGGAGGGATGCTTTTATTGGGATTCAATTTGGAACATGCAGATGCCAAGATCTGCCCCCAATATTGCAGGGAGGATGCAGATTACATGACTTGCCCATCTTCAGGGGATCAAAAACTTGCTCCAAGGTGTAACTGTTGCTTGGCCCCAACAGGCTGCACTTTGTACCTTGCCAATGGAACTCCAATATGTACTGCAACATAGATTGATTCTCATATATATGATTGTGTTCATTATCCTCATCTGTATTGAGGTTTTGAACATCTTTACAATGTAATATTTCAATAAATTATATATGGCATATGTTGCTCTAAATCTAAATCTTTATTTTGATGATATTTCAATAAATTATGATATATGTGAGTGTGACTGCTGAGTCAACACTCTCCATCACAAATTGATTTCTAAAATCTCAATTTGCGAAATATTAAGATTTATGTAAAATTATTGAAAAATTTAAATAATTAATCTAATCTAGTTTTAAATAATTTATAATATTTTGTTTTTATCAAATAAAATTTATTATTTATAGTTTCAAAATTTTGTAAATTAAATTCAAAAGGTCGAAATTAGATTCTCTATGACTACGATAATAATTTCCTAAATAAACTTTAGAGATAATGTTATGTCAATATTATCCCTCCAAAAACTTAAAATTCTTATTTTTATTATTTTGTTCTTTAAGATAATTAGGGTTGAGAGACATCTCACGATTTTGCTCACCTTCTGTTTTTGTCAATAAATATTATAAAAAATTATATTTGACAACTGCTTTTATATATTCAAATAAATATTTTAAATAAGTAATGCGTAGATAAAGGCAGTATTATTTAAACAATATAAGTATCGGAATGTGATTCATGCCTGGTAATTCCTGTTTGGTGTTGTTTCTTTTTTCTTCTTTCTAGATACTTAAAAATAAGTTTGGTGGCTCTGAATATATTTAATTTATTTTTGGACCAGTCAAACTTTAAAATCTCTTATATAAAATATAACGTCCCCAAAATAGGTCCACATAACTCATTTTGAGTCGTCAAAATACATACTACAGAATTCAAATACAAACTTTCTTATTTACAACTATTAAACTGTCGTGCAAAATACGACCACACATACTATGAGTTTTAATACAAATATTGCACCGTACATAATACGACAATATTCAAACTCAAATTAAGTCTTCATTACAGTTATTATCACACTATTTCACAACATAGTGAAGACTTCTATAGTAACTATCTCGGATCATTACTCCACTCCCCGACTAGTTCCAGCTACACTTTCATTTCCTGAGAAGAACAATGAAACAAAAAGGAAAAATGTGAGATCAAATAGTCCAGTAAAGAATATTATGATTAAGATAATGAGAAATAAATTATCTTTAGCCTTCAACAATGATAAATCAGATAAAATATAATGGACAACAAGTTTTAGATCAACAACTGCAACGAAACAAACAATCCACTAGAAGAGTCAAGTAGATAATGATGTCTACTATTTTCTATGATTTAGGATTCATCATCAATATTTTATCCCTGTAACACCAATCAAAAATTATACAAATCAATATTTTATCTTTGCACTATGAGCAAAAGATATTCGTTTATATCACAAATGATAATGATCATGCCAACACCAGTGGCGAAGTCAGGATTGGTTCGCAGTAGAGTCAATAATTAGAGTATCAGAAAATAAATCAAAATTGATAATTATAGTAACAAAAAATGACTCAAATATATAACCACAAAAATTTAATATGTCATTGTTGTAGCCATCAAACTTATCCACAAAAAATAACTAGTAGAATATAATAATTACAATTGTCTTATGCGCGTTTTCATTCGTTGAAATCGTTGAATTATACTTTCATTGTCAATGCAATCAAATTAATACATCCTTCTCGATGTATGTAATCAAACAATCATTCATCAGTTGATCTGCCATAGAATTGCACAACCTACTCTTAATTATCTTCATCACAGAAAAAGCTCTTTCAACAGCAGCAGTCGCAATAAGTAAGATTAATACCAAGTTTAGAAGTCGATATACCAAAGAAAATACAATATGTTTCTTAGTACCTACGAGCTTTCTTGCAAGACAGCTAATCCCTTGAACTCCTAAAAACTCTTGATTTGTCTGCATATCAGAAATGTAATTATCTAGTTGACTATCAAGTTTCATAAGATTCATTAGAGAAAAGTCATTTGAATAAATGCTAGCGAGATGAATCAATTTGTCCTTATCAAACTAGCGAAACAATCACCAGGATTTAAGTATGCCACTGATAAAAATAAGTCAGTACTTGCTTCCGTAAAATGATCATTTAATTCTTGAAGTTGCCAATCCAAAACAGTACAAAATATCTCAACATAATAATGGTAAAATTTTTTAATACCTTGAGATTTTTGACTTGATCTCCCATAGAATAAAGTATTCATATCTATAATGTCAATTGTGTTTGTTGCAAAATAAACAAATTTCATCAAGTAGTTTCTCCCATACCTCATCTGTGATGCCCCCAAAATAGGTATACATCACCCATTCTGAGTCGCCAAATACATGGTATAGAAACAAATACAACTTCACTACTACAATTGTCGTGTAAAATACGACAACATAAACTGTGAGTTTAACTATAATTATTGTCTGATAGACAGTATTAAAATTTAAAAGGAGACCTCATTATAATTATTGATATACTATTTTACAAAAATAGTGAGGAGTGCTAAAACAACTTTCTAGAACCATCACTCCATACCCCGGCTAGTTCCTGCTATATTCTCACCTCCTGAGAAGAAAAATGGAACAAAAAGAAAAAGGGTGAGCTCAACTAGCCCAGTAAAGAATATTATGACTAAGATAATATACAATAAATTATCATTAGTCTTCAACAGGGAAAAATCTAATAGAATATAATAGACAACAAGTTTTAGATCAATAACTGCAGCGAAAATAATAATTCATTAGAAGAGTTAAGTAGAGAATGAAATCTAATATCATCTACGAATTTAAAAGTCTGTCATCAATATTTTATCCCTGTAACATCAATCAATATACATCTTGAATCAAATATTCATCTTTACACTACGGGCCAAAGATATTCATTTGTATCACCAGTTAGTCATGTTCATCTCAACACCTGTTCATCTTTACATTACGGGCCAAAGATATTCATCAGGTAATCATTCATCTTTCCACTACAGGCCAAAGATATTCATCAAGTATCACCATTAATGACTGAGGATGATAAAAAATATTTTAAAGAACGAATCCAGTACGAAAAAAGAACAAAGTTTAGAGATTCGTACTTTAGATAATTCAAGTTTAAAAATATTCCATAATAAAATATAATGGAGAAAAATTCAAGAATGACGATCAAAACATGGATACAATCAAAGATAGTAACCATAATAGACATCTGGGACAAAGAAGAGAAAATTTCATTTTTCGATGAATAGTACTGCATACATGAATAGTAATCCCGATAAAAAAGTTCTAAATTTGATAAAGAATTTAGACCAATATTTCGACATAATGATATTGAAAGAAATAATATCATTTACGAAAAAAATATCATCCCTTACCTCAAAATACAGTATTTCTGACCGGAATATCGGATATGACGCTGAAGAAAACTTGCACTGAATAGCAACTCTCAAAGTATCTAAATACTCACAAAATATGCTCGATAATATATATAGAGATAGAGAGAAAACTTGTTTCTGGTGTGATTTTCAATTCTAACTCAGCACCCTATTTATAGAAAAATGTTAGAACGCCGAAGCATACTTAACCTGCTAGGTGGCTTTACCTGCTACTATTCCCGCTCACCACTTTTGAAATAAAATTTTAGCACATTTTTCACCAACTAAAAGTGGGGCCTACCAATTCTAAAATTTTTTAAAATATTTTAAATAATCAGTAACTTCAATAATTCATATAAAATAGCCCTTTTATCAGAAAAATTTGAATCTCATGTCAATTCCACACGAAATCGAATTCTCTACGACTTTGTAGCTTTAAGTTTTTCCAAATTTCAAATCGAAAATATCTGAAATTCACAAACGGATGATTTTCAATACCTCATAAAATTTATAACAAATCATACGTTAATTTTTAACGGTTCAAAATTTGTGAACATATACTCAACTTATATATGTATAACATATCCAAAAATCACAACGATCCAACGGTCGGATTAAAATTATAACTCACGCAATAGAGCTTTAAGAACACTGTTTTACTTTTTAAAACCTCCATTCCGACAAAATACTAATAAAACACCTCAAAATTAAATCCTTCATTTATATTCACATAAAAACAAATATTTCTTTATCATATAAATCAATAATTAATTATTTATAAATAATATTACAGAATCATAATTATGACAACCAGGTCATTCCCAAGAAAGAAGGGGCTTTCCGATAAGGATTTCTCCTTACTGACGCGCAATTAGGTGACCAAACCTCTCCTTAGACAGAACTTTCTTAGACATTGTTAATAATGCTATCTAATAATATTATTCAAATAATATGAATTATTGATCTGATAATGGAGATACTGTGCAGTGATAATTATTGAAACAACAATAATATAAAATATCAACGCAACAATTATTGAATCAATAAAATAAAATATTGAACAGTAATTACTATAACAATTATCGAGCTTCTTACTTAAGGATCAATAATTCAACAATACTATGCAATACCGTGTGCTACTGTGCACCCACGCGTATTACTATATTTTAACCACCGGGTATTCCAACAGTGTTAACGGTAACTACTACGCCGTTATTTATAAAAACTCAAACTTGTCGTTTTTTTCATCCGACCATTTTCTGTTATGGGGCCCATAAATGACTGCGTCGTCGTACGAATATTCCCTGACAACAAGAATATTCTACGACCAAACGAATATTCCCCGACAAAATGAATATTTTATAACCACTTGCTTATTTTGAAAAATTTGTACATTTCACCCATAACCAAAACATTATATCAAATTAACACCCTATTATTCAAAATAATAATTAGAGGAAATTTAATTTTATTTATAATAAGTTGGGGTCTTACAACCTCCCCTCCTTATGAAATTTCGTCCTCAAAATTGACGTATGTACTTGGTGTTTCGAAAAGGTGAGGATACCTCGCTTTCATTTCCGATTCCAACTCCCAGGTCATTTCCTCAATAGCATGGTTCCTCCATAAAACCTTAACTTGTGGTATAACCTTGGTGCGTAGGACATGCTTTTTCCTATCCAAGATCTTGACAGGTACCTCCTCGTACGTTAAATCTTCAGCTATCTCGTCTGGTTCTAACTCAATTATGTGGTTCGGGTCTTTCACATATTTATGAAGCATAGATATGTGAAAAGTATTATGAACACGAGACATGCTTGGAGGTAATGCGAGTCTATAGGCCACATTTCCTATTTGGTCAAGAATCTCAAATAGACCAACAAATCTTTGATTGAGCTTTTCTCTTTTCCCAAATCTTGTAACTCCCTTCCATGGAGCAATACGTAACAATACATGATCCCCAATATTAAATTCCACGTCCTTTCGATGAAGATCTGTATAACTCTTTTGTCGATCCTGTACCGTTTGTATACGTTGTCGGATCATCTGGATTTTCTCTGTAGTCATACGTACCAATTCTGGTCCCAACAACGTTGCTTCACCCACCTCGTCCCAGTATACTGGAGAATGATATTTTCTTCCATACAACGCCTCGAATGGAGCCATGCCTATACTTGCTTGATAACTGTTATTGTAGGAGAATTCCACCAATGGTAGGTACTTATCCCAACTCCCTTTGAAATCTAGGACAAAGAGTCTTAATAGATCTTCAAGAGTTTGAATAGTTCTTTCTGATTGCCCGTCCGTTTCAGGATGGTATGCTGAATTGAATCGTAAATCCGTGCCCATAGCTTTCTGCAAGCTAACCCAAAATCGTGAAGTGAATCTTGGGTCACGATCTGAAACTATGGATACTGGCATGCCATGCAATCTCACAATCTCATTCACATACATACGAGCAAGACGTTCAAGGGAATAAATCTCCCGTATAGGCAAGAAATGAGCCGACTTGGTTAATCTATCAACAATAACCCAAATAGCATCTATGCCTTGAGAAACTTTAGGAAGACCCGTAACGAAATCTATGGTAATGTGTTCCCACTTACATTTCAAAATCTCAAGTGGTTGCAATGGACCCTTTGGCACTTGATGCTCTGCCTTTACTCGTTGACAAGTTAAACACCTCGAGATAAACTCCGCGATCTCTCTCTTCATATTGCTCCACCAAAATGTATGTTGAATATCATGGTACATTTCGATACTCCCAGGATGGATTGCAAACGGTGTGTTGTGTGCCTCCATCATGATTCTATACTTCAAGTCAGAATCGTTAGGAACACAAAGTCTGGAGTGGACTCGAAGTATTCCTTTTTCATCAATTCTTGCTTCTGAAATAGCACCTTTTTGCACTTTCTTCTTCATATGCATCAGCTCCAGGTCCGTAGCTTGAGCAGCTTTAACTTTATCGATTAAAGTCGGTTCTACTCGTATATTTGATATCATCACGTGGGTACTTGGAGCCTTTACCTCTATCTCTATCCTTTGCAAGTCATATAAAATGGGCCTTTGTGTTGACAATATCGCACTTGTACATGCATATAATCTTCTACTTAATGCATCAGCTACTACGTTTGCTTTTCCAGGATGGTATTGGATGGTATGATCGTAATCTTTCAACAGCTCGAGCCAACGTCGTTGTCTCATGTTGAGTTCCTTTTGGGTGAAGAAATATTTGAGGCTTTTATGATCCGTATAAATTTCCACTTTCTCCACATACAGGTAGTGCCTCCAGATTTTCAACTCGAAAACGACTGTTGCCAACTCTAGATCATGAGTAGGATAATTCCTCTCATATTCTTTGAGTTGTCGTGAGACATAGGCTATGACTTTCCCATGTTACATGAGAACACATCCTAACCCTTTGCCTGAAGCATCGCTGTAGATAACAAATCCATCTGAACCAGATGGTATTGTTAGAACAGGTGCCGAAATGAGTCTCCTCTTAAGCTCTTAGAAACTCTTCTCGCATTCCTCGCTTCATACGAATTTTGTATCTTTCCGAGTTAGCTGAGTTAACAGAGTAGCGATTTGAGAAAATCCTTCCACAAATCTCTGATAATAACCAGCTAAGCCCAGAAAACTACGTACTTCAGTCACCGACTTCGGTTGCTCCTAACTTTGTATGGATTCAATCTTCACCGGATTAACAGATACTCCATATTTTGACACCACGTGCCCAAAGAATGCTACTTCCTCAAGCCAGAACTCGCATTTCTTCAGCCTGGCATATAGCTTGTTATCGCGAAGCCTTTGGAGTACCAGCTTCAAATGGTGCTCATGATCTTCACGGCTTTTGGAATAGATGAGGATGTCATCAATAAAGACAATAACGAACTGATCCAAATATTCTTTGAATACACGGTTCATCATATTCATGAAAACAACAGGAGCATTAGTCAATCCAAAAGACATGACTAAGAATTCATAATGCCCATACCGAGTTTTGAAGGTAGTCTTCGGAATATCCTCAGTTTTAATCTTCAGCTGATGATATTTAGAACGAAGATCGATCTTTGAAAAGAATTGTGCTCCTTGCAACTGGTCGAACAGGTCATCAATGCGAGGTAGCAGATACCTATTCTTGATGGTGACATGGTTCAATTCCCTATAGTCGATACAAAGTCGCATACTCCCGTCTTTCTTTTTTACGAATAAAATAGGAGCACCCCAAGGAGATGTACTAGGACGAATGAAATCGATATCTAACAATTCCTGTAGTTGGACTTTTAACTCCTGAAGTTCAATACGAGCCATTCGATATGGGGTTTTTGAAATGGGCTTTGTACCAGGTTCAAGGTCAATAAAGAATTCAACTTCACGTTTTGGGGGTAGACCGGGAAGTTCTTCAGGAAATACGTCAGGAAATTCACTAACAATAGAAATATTATTCAAATCTGACGTGTTTTTGTTCAAGTCCGTGACATGGGCTAAGAAAGCTTGACATCCGTTTTTCAATAAACGAATAACTTTATGGCTTGATATGACAGTGATTGATTTTAGTGGTTTGGTAGCTTGAATTCGCATAACAGGTTGGTTAGGAATATGAAAACTAACAACCTTACGAAAATAATCAATTTTGGCATGATGAATAGTTAACCAATCAATCCCTAAAATCACATCAAATGCAAGTATTTTCAAAGAAATAAGATCGACAGGTAATGTGATTGTGCCCACTTGGATCAAGAAAGATTTATACACAGTGGATGTAATAAAAGTTTCTCTTAACGGAGTCTCCATAGATAAGTCAAAGTCTAATTTATCCGGAGTCAAGTTTAAACGTTGAGCACAAGCAGGAGAGATAAAAAAATGGGTAGAACCGGTATCTAGTAAGGTATAAACTTCGCAAGAGTTCAAGATTAGCTTACCCATGATCAGCTAGTTCGGGTTTCTCGTGTTTTGGCCAGTCACGACAAATGCCCTACTTTGAACCACCTAATTTGTTTTGTCCGTAGTCGCCTTTGGTGCCGCCGTTCCAGTTGGACTTGACTTCGCTACCAGACAAAATCAGGCTATATGACCGTCTTTTCCACAATTGAAACACACCTTGGAAGGCTGTGAATAGTTTTGACTCATGTGTCCCTCCTCTTCGCATCTGTAGCATCTAACTGGTGGTCGTTCTCCTCCCATAGAATTTGTTGTTGGTGTTGGTGCTGCTGCTGATGTCTTCCCATCATTGTTGAATCTTCTCTTTTTGAAATTTCCAGTTGACTCACCTCTCCTGTTATCATGGCCACGATTACCACCCGAGTGGTTACCGCTTTTGTCTATATTTTTCCCTCCGCGCTGGTTCTCATCGCTCCGATGAATGCTGTTACCGGTATGACCTTGATTGTGGTCCCTCGGTTGAACATACTCATTATCTCGCTCTAATAATTGAGCCCTGTTTACAACATCTGAATATAAAAAAAATTTATGAGAGATAAGATATTGCCAAATCTCGGATTTTAGACCTCTCAGAAACATCTGTGTCATTCGTTCCTCATTCTCTACCAAATGAGGTGCAAACCTGGATAACTCAACGAACTTCGCCTCGTACTGAGACACAGTCATGTTGTTTTGTTCTAGTCTGATAAACTCTACCTCCTTCATATGATTTCAGGAAAGTACTTATCATTGAACAACTTCTGAAATATTTCCCAAGACATGCTGAGTGCGGCAGGCTGGATACGCTTCATAGATTCCCACCAGTAATCTGCCTCACCACGGAACATAAAGGTGATGAATGTAACCTTCTGTTCTTCCTTGCATCCCAAAACATCGAATATCTTGGTAATTTGCTTGAACCACGTTTCTGCCTTAATTGGATCTGGCTTTCCCCAAAATTCTGGTGGTCCCAACTCTTTAAGCTGCTTGGTTGTGACAAACTGTGCGTTGCTATCATTTCCACCCGTATTTTGTACACGAGTCTCCCTCGTCTGATTTTGCACGAACTGCAAAAAGCTTCTAAACATCCCATCATTCATCATTTGTTCGGTAGTGTTGTTTACAGGAGGAATATTGCCTTCCTGTTGCACGTTCCCCTGGGTGGTGATCAAAGGTGTCTCCACAGTCTCATTTACTCCATTGTTAACGTTCTCAGCTGCCATTCTTAAATACTGTCATAAAATAAGGGTTATTTAAACAAATTAACATATCACATAATATCCCTATATTATGACTGACCAACAAATAAGCTTAGGTAGGACACACTAGCGAATGCTTTACTCGTCTCTCCCCTCCTAGTTCTATTCCCCGATCTCCGTCAGAGACCATATCCCTAAGCTCTGATACCAACTGTGACGCCCCCAAAATAGGTATACATCACCCATTCTGAGTCACTAAATACATGGTACATAAATAAATACAACTTCACTACTACAATTGTTGTGCAAGATACGACAACACATAAACTGTGAGTTTAATTACAAATATTATCTAATAGACAATATTAAAATTCAAAAGGAGTCCTCATTACAATTATTGATACACTATTTTACAAAAATAGTGAGGACTACTAAAATAACTTTCTAGAACCATCACTCCATACCCCGGCTAGTTCCTGCTATATTCTCACCTCTTGAGAAGAAAAATGAAACAAAAAGGAAAAGGGTGAGCTCAACTAGCCCAGTAAAAAATATTATGATTAAGATAATATACAACAAATTATCATTATTCTTCAACAGGGAAAAATCTAATAGAATATAATAGACGACAAGTTTTAGATCAACAACTGCAGCGGAAATAATAATTCATTAGAATAGTTAAGTCGAGAATGAAATCTACTATCATCTATGAATTTAAAAGTCCATCATTAATATTTTATTCCTGTAACATCAATCAATATACATCTTGAATCAAATATTCATCTTTTCACTACGGGCTAAAGATATTCATTTGTATCACCAGTTGGTCATGTTCATCTCAACACCTGTTCATCTTTGCACTACAGGCCAAAGATATTCATCAGGTAATCATTAATCTTTCCACTACAGGCCAAAGATATTCATCAAGTTTTAGATTTCCACTTTCTCCCCATACATGTAATGCCTCTAAATCTTTAGTGCGAAAACAACAGCTGTCAACTCTAGATCATGAGTAAGATAATTCCTCTCATATTCTTTGAGTTGTCGAGAGGAATAGGCTATGACTTTCCCATGTTGCATGAGAACACATCCTAACCCTTTGCCCGAAGCATCACTATAGATGAAAAATCCCTCCGAGCCAGATGGTATTGTCAGAACAGGTGCTGAAATGAGTCTCCTCTTGAGTTCTTGAAAACTCTTCTCATATTCCTCGTTCTAATTCTTGAAAACTCTTCTCACATTCCTTGTTCTAATTCTTGAAAGCTCTTCTCACATTCCTCATTCTAACTGAATTTTATATCTTTCCGAGTTAGCTGAGTTAATGGAATAACGATTCGAGAAAACCCTTTTACGAATCTCCGATAATAACCAGCTAAGCCGAGAAATCTACATACTTCGGCCACTAATTTAGGTTGTTCCCAGCTTTGAATTGCTTCAATCTTTGCCTGGTCAACAGATATTCCGTGATTGGATATCACATGCCCAAGAAATGCTACTTTCTCAAGCCAGAACTCGCATTTCTTCAGCTTGGCATAAAGCTTATTTTCATGAAGCTTTTGGAGTATCAGCCTTAAGTGTTGCTTATGATCTTCACGGCTTTTGGAATATATGAGAATGTTATCAATAAAGACAACCACAAAATGATCCAAATATTCCTTGAATACTGGTTCATCATGTCCATGAAGGTAATATTAGTCAATCCAAAGGACATGACTAGGAATTCATAATGCCCGTACCGAGTTCTGAAAGCCGTCTTTGGAATGTCATCGGTTTTAATCTTCAATTGGTGATATTCGGAACGAAGATCAATCTTTGAAAATAATTTGGCGCCTTGCAACTGGTCAAACAGGTCATGAATGCGAGGTAACGAGTATCTATTTTTGACAGTGACATGGTTCAACTCCCGATAATCAATATAAAGTCGCATACTCCCATCTTTCTTCTTCACGAATAGAACAGGAGCACCCCAAGGGGACGTACTAAGACGAATGAAACCGATGTCTAACAATTTCTGTAGTTGAGTTTTTAACTCCTGAAGTTCAATAGGAGCCATTCGATATGGGGCTTTGGAAATGTGTTTTGTACCGGGTTCAAGGTCGATACAAAATTTAATTTCACGCTCTGGGGGTAGGCTAGGAAGTTCTTCGGGGAATACGTCAGGAAATTTATTAACAATTGAAATATCATTCAAAACTGACGTATTTTTGTTTAAATCCGTGATATGAGCTAAGAAAGCTTGACATCCATTTTTCAATAAACGAAGGGCTTTATGGCTTGAGATGACAGTAATTGATTTTAATGGTTTGTTGCTTGAATTCGCATAATAGGTTGGTTAGGAATATGAAAGCTAACAACCTTACGAAAACAATCAATTTTTGCATGATGAATAGTTAACCAATCAATACCTAGAATTACATCAAATGTAAGTATTTTCAATGAAATAAGATCGATAGGTAATGTGAGGGTACCGATTTGAACCAAACAAGACTTATAAACAGTGGATGTAATGAAGGTTTCTCCCAACGGAGTTTCAACAGATAGTTCAAAGTCTAATTTCTCCGGAGTCAAATTTAAACGTTGAGCACAAGTAGGAGAAATAAAAGAATGGGTAGAACCAGTATCAAATAAGGTATATACTTTACTAGAGTTTATGATTAGCTTACCCGTGATGACCTCATTCGGGTTCCTTACTTTTTGGGAGGTCACGACAAACGCTCTCCTTTGAACTACTGGTTTTGACTTGTCTGGGACGGCATTTGGTGTCACTGTTCCAACTGGACTTGGATTCCCTATACGATAAAATCTAGCTAGGTGACCTTCTCTTCCATAATTGTAACACGTTTTGGACTGCTGCGCACAGTTTGGACTGATGAGTCCCTCCCCTCCGTATTTGAAGCATATGATAGGTGGTCGTTCTCCTTCCTTAACAACGGGTGTTGGTGCTGACGTCTTTCCATCATTATTGAATCTCCTCTTCTTGAAATGTCCACTTTTATTATCTTGGCCATGATTACCACCGAAGTGGTTACCATTTCTGGCATGCTAATTTTCTCCACGTTTGTTGTCACCGCTTCGATGACTGCTACCACTGGTATTATCATTTTGCAGGCTGCTTTCTCTTGATTGGGTTGACTCGTTATCGCACTTCAATAACTGAGCCCTATTTACAACATCTGAATACAAACACAGTTTATGAAAGATAAGATATTGACGTATCTCGGGTTTCAAACCTCTTAGAAACATTCACGTCATTCTCTCCTTATTATCAACTAAGTGGGATGCAAACCGAGACAACTCAGCAAACTTAGCTTCGTACTGCGACACGGTCATATTGTTTTGCTCCGGCTTGATGAACTCTACCTCCTTCATGTGACGAATACTTTCGAGAAAGTACTTGTCGTTGAACAATTCTTGAAACTTCTCCCAAGACATCTTCAGTGCGAGAGGTTGAGTACGCTTTACCGATTCTCACCAGTAATCTACCTCTCCTCACAACATAAAGGTGGCAAAGGGAACCTTTTGATCCTCGGAGCATCCCAAGACATCAATTATCTTGGTGATCTGCTTTATCCACGTCTCCGCCTTAAGTGATTTTGGCTCTCCAATAAACTCCGGTGGTCTCAGCTCCTTGAACTATTTAGCGGTGACCGTCCGAGAGTTGCCAGTGTTTCCACCTGCATATTGAACATGAGTCTCTCTCGCCTGATGTTGCATGAATTGCAGAAAGCCCCTAAACATTCTGCCGTTCATCATTTGGTCGGTGTTATTGTTTGCATGATGATTGTTGCTTTCCTGATGCACATTATCCTGGATATTGATCTGTAGTGACTCAATGGTCTCCTATGCTCCATTGCTATTCTCAACATTCTCGGATGTCATTTTCAAATACTCCACAAAATAAGGGTTAATTGACACACCACATATTATCCCTATATTCTGACCGACCAATTAAATAACAAATAAACTTAGGTAGGTCATACTAGCGAAGGAATTACCCGCCTCTCCCCTCCTAGTTCTAGTCTCATATCTCAGCCAGGGATCATATCCCTAAGCTCTGATACCAAATGTGACGCCCCCAAAATAGGTATACATCACCCATTCTGAGTAGCCAAATACATGGTACAGAATACAAATACAAACTTAAATATATAACATGAGCTGTGAGTTTTAATACACATATTGTCTTCTAGACAGTATTCAAACTCAATATAAGTCCTCATTACATTTATTATCACACTATTTCACAGAATAGTGAGGACTACTAATGCAAACTTCTGGACCGTCACTCCATTCCCCGACTAGTCCTAGCTATATTCTCATTTCCTAAAGAGAACAATGAAAGAAAAGGGTGAGCTCAACTAGCCCAATAAGAAATATTATGACTAAGATAATGCAAAATAAATTATCGTTAGCCTTCAACAGTGTTAAACTGATAAAATACAATAGACATCAAGTTTAACTGCAGCGGAACAAGTAATCCATTAGAAGAGTTAAGTAGAGCATGATATCTACTATCTTCTATGATTTAAAAGAATTTATCATCAACTTTATCGCTGAGACTCAGCTTAATAAATAATTCACATCATCCCTGCACTACGGCCAAGGATATTCATTAGTATCACGACCATAAATTATCCATGCATTACGGGCCAAGGATATTCGTGTTTTCATCAATGGTCATGATCATGCCAACAACTGTCCATCAATGCACTACGGGCCAATGAGGACTTTTATCACATAATTTGTACCATTACGGTCATGATTATACCGAATAATTCCTTGTCATAATCATACCAGGTTCATCTATGCACTACGGCTAAAGATGACTTTCATAACAATATAAGCATGAGGATGATGACAATGATATAAGAATTCAATTAAAAGAAAACAAATGATAAATTTTTAAAGATTTATAATTTAATTTATCCAGAATTTAATAATGTCCAAATTGTTAACATGATACTGTTTTGTGGAGTAAAGTTCAAGAATAATATTGTATCAAAAATAATTTGGACTGAAAAGAAATTAATTTTTATCATGAATAGTACCCCAGGTGAATAGTAACTGAGTGAATAGCACTCTGTGAATAGTAACTTCGAGAATAGTAACTCCGTGAATAATACTTCGGCATGAAAAAGTTAAAATTTATCAAGAATGTTCAGAATAATGTTTCCATGAAAAGATACTGGATGAAGCGCAAATATCAAGGATATTCTACTAATTTCATGGAGTATAGAATCCAAAATTTTAACAAAATAAGTGTAGAATTCGAAATCTGAAATGAAATAATATTACTTACGTACTACAGAGTATGGAAGAAAATATTATTTCATACGAATATTGAACAAAAATAACATCCCTTACTTTAAAAAGAAGAGTATTCTGACTGGTAGGGCGGAGATATTATTGAAGAAAACTTTCACTGTTTTCTACGCTCAAAGCTTTCTAAAACTCGAAAGAAATACGCTTAATATTATAGAAGAAGAATTCTCTGATTCTGGTGCGATTTTCAATTCTAACTAAGCATCCTATTTATAGGAAAATGGAAGGGGCACTGTTAAGAATTTTTTTCACGGACGAAATAATTGCGATTCACGGATGTCTTACCAACATTGCAGGCAATTGAATTTCAAAGCAAATTCAAGAAAAAATAAAAACTAAAATATAAATATATATATATATATATATATATATATATATATATATATAATACTAATTCCCTCCCAAATACGTTTCCTCCCCCCCACCCCATTTTCATTTCATCCATTTCTTTCATATGTGGGCCCCACATGTGGCCCCTACACGTGACCCCCACCTTTATTATAAAGAATAAATTTCTACCGATTATTTTAAAAAATAGGTAAATGGGGGTCCATAAAATAAGCAAAATTTACATCAGATACTTCATAAAAATTCTCTCAATATTTTTAACAAAATTTATTCATCATTATTATAACTCGCAATATTAACAACCAGATCGTTCCCAGGAAAGAGGGGGTTTTCCGATAAAGATTTCTCCCTATTGGCGCGCAATTAGGTGACCAAACCTCTCCTTGACAGAACTTTTTAGACATTGTTAATTATGCAAATAATAATATGAATAACTTGTCATCTCAATTATTGATTTAATAATATATAAAATATTGACAATAATTGAATAACGTGAGATACTATGCAACAATTACTGTAGCAATAATTGAATAAAACTGAGTGACTTCTCACGTAAGCATCAATCATCAATACCGTTTGCTACTCTATGCAACCACGCGTATTACTGTACTTTTATCACCAGGTATTTCAACAGTTAACGGTAAAACTTTCGCCATTATTTTTATAAAAAGATATTTTTGTCGTTTTCTCATTCTGACAATAATTCCGTTGTGGGGTCCACCAATGATTGTGTCGTCGTACAAATATTTCCCGTTAAAACGAATATCCCCGACCAATCGAATATAATATAACAACTTGCGTACTTTGCAAAATCTATAAATATTATCCACAACTATAACATTATATCAAATTCACTCCTTAATATTTAAAAATAATATTTATAGAAAATTTATCTTTATTCATAAATGTTGGGGTCTTACAGCTATTGCGTAGCTCGGAATTATAGTTTTCGATAACATAATCCTCTATTTTAGGGTTGTTCGTCTCAGCTTTAACATTAAGATTCGTACCAAAGAAAGTTTGGTTTGGAATAGCTCAAAGAAATTTTTTATCTTTAGAACGTTCATCAACTAAGGACTAGTTGAACCATAATGGATTCGATAATCATTCAAACGTTTGATAGCAACATATTCTTGTATAAGGTACATAAGCAAGTCATGCTTCAATAAGTGATAGAGTCACAAAAATTCACAATTGAATAAACATCATTTATCGAAGCAATGCTTTCAGAAAGAACTAGGAAGCTTATTTAAGATTCATAAACATTGAGCAATTTAAGAAATATTGCTGAATTATAAAATAGCAAAGGTTAGGAAACTTGCAAAATGAAAAAGTAGAGTTAAGAGACTTGCCTTGCGCGTTCGCTACACAATTACAGTACACTTCCTTTAAAAATCCTACACATTTCAGTCACAATAGCCATTGATTAGTTACGAAATAGTATTCATTAACCATTTACATTAATCCATCCTATGCCTCTTTGATTATCACATTAACTCATCTCATTATTATTATAATATGTTATGTTATTTTGTTACATGTTTTAAGATTTACTACATTCATTAGAATAGGTTAAACGAACATCCCCCGAATTGTGCAATTACCAGCTCATTATTGGGTCTGTTCTGCACCAGGCGTGGTCGTGCCACATTTGAACTTGATCACTGCGCGACAACACCCTAACGTGATGCAGCACCCAAACTATTCTTTATTCTCAGACCTTCTTCTCTAATTCTCAGAGAATTCTCTCACTCTCTCAATTTCTTTCTCAAGCTTAAGGAAAATTGAGCGTATGAATAAACTGAACATAACGCTCAATTGAGTTGGCCAGTTACAAAACTAAAAGTTTCAACTGTTAAAAATAGGGAGAGTCTAGGCCATGTTTGGCTAATTAAACTCAATTAACCCATCTGTATTAATTTTAAATAATTCTCTTATTATATGATGCACATGTGTCACACTTAGTTTAATTAAATTATTTAGCCAATACAACTATAATTTCATTTGACCAATTATTAGCCCTCTAATTTAATTATTTAATTAAATTAGAATGTTACCATGACATTAGCGTAATAAAATACACAACAAAATATTAATCAACTCACATAATTTAATCAACATAACCACATTTATATAAATTATTCTATAATAATTTCCATCAAATATTTATTTTATTTAATTAATATTCTAACTAAAATATTTACTTTATTTTATAAATATTTTTAATTACTTTACAAAATTACAATCGTTACAGGGAATACAATAGATATGAATGGTGTAAAATGGAACTAAAACATGTCCCGAGTAATTTAAAATCATGATATAGCAGTTATGGATCATAATAGAAAGTTTGGTTTATGGAAATCCAAGATCTGCAGATAACAGACCATGTCTGTGTCTAAAGCCGAAGTGGCGCGACCGCGTCACTTCCCAAGTCTATACTAGCGCGACCGCGCTGGTCACCAAAAAAGACAAGATGTTCATGATCTTAGCTTTTGGGCAAGTGTAGCCAAGTCTTTTATGTTCAAAAATGTATTCCAATTAGTGTCCATCATAATTAAGCAAGGAATAGGTGGTTTTAGTGTGATCTAATATAACTTTTCAAATGAAAACTAAAATAATTTGAAAAGTAAACTTAGAAGACCTATATTGATTCCAAGTACTTAAAATCATGTGTATTGATGATATAAGGAGCCTAGAATGTCCACATTGAATTGATTAAAGAAAATCTCAATTTTGGGTTTAGCAGGGAGTAGCGCGGCCGCGCCACTCTCAGGCTTAAATGCAGTGCGTCCATGCCGTGCTGTAGAATATTCAAGAAAAGTTTGTTTTAGGTCTGAAGTTTGAGGCATGATAGTATGGATCTTTAAAGCCTTAAAAAGCATGTAATTCAGTGTGTTTAGGCTAACTATTCATAAGTCGATTATGAAAATTAAAACTTAGTAAGAGATTATCGAAACTAAAACAAATATTATGAAAAAGCAAGACAAATAGTCGATGTAATCTAATTGATTTCATTGGGTATGTGTAACTGATGCATGTCTATATGAACTTCTAGAGTAATGTAGGATAAACGCAAAGTAGTTAAGCTGTAGTTGGTAATCAACAAACCATTCAAGTCTTTCAGTTCATATGTGTTATTTGAACTTGATATTGTTTAATTGTAAAACTACTGCATGGAGTATATATGTTGAATTATGTATGATGCTCGATATATTTGCGAAAGTCAATTTATAACTAAGTTGATTGAGTTATGACACTCAATCTTTACATGATATGTGAAATGCAACATGTATGAAATGTATAGTAAAAGGTTTATTATATATGAACTGAGCATGAAATTATGTGCTACGTGATGCATGAACACTGTTTGATTTGCTGAGCTGTCGAGCTCAATATTTCAAAAATAACCTTTTTGAAGGTTAAGGATACAATGTGATATTATCTGCTATATATCTGGATGGTAAGGATCAGAAGACATGCAAGAAAATAAACTTTCTTTATCAAGAAATTAGTTTGAACCATGCTAAGGGTTTTCAATGTTTGTAGTTGGTAGTTTATAATATGTATTTAATGTCAAGTTGTGAATATTGAATTATTCGATATATTAATTAGACCAATCTAACAGAGCCACCAAAAAACTCTATTGAGACAGTTTTTAGACCAAGCATTAACATGTTATTCGTTCACTCCAAAATAATTTTCAAATCTAATTTAAGTTGCCCAATTTATTTAAACTACTTCAACTACTTCAATATACATATATATAGCCTTCCTTGATAATAGCTTTGCCCAATTCTTTCTTTTTAAGCTAAACAACTCTAAGAGGAATATTATCAAACACGATATGGGCATTAGTTTTATGGACAAATTTCATTAACTTATATGCATCCTGTAAATCATATTTTCCTCCCTAATTAATTACTCCGCACAACAACAATTAATCTCTTTATTATAAACAACCCAATCAACAGTTTATTCGCAACATAATTTATCCTATAGAACACTTAATTTCCAATTTCAAATGAAATACTAAATACATAACACTAACATTATAAAAACTTAGTTTTGTTGAATCGTTAGCTTAATTAATCAGCTTATAAACCTCTTTCACTGCTGTTGTTCCAGCTATATTCCTAATTCAGCCCATTATTTTTCTTCTTTTTCGAAATTAAAAAGGTTTTAGCAAGCCTTTATGTGTTATGGTGCTTAACAGTTAAAGAGAGAACTGGTTCAGCTGATTCGGCAGAGAGGAAGAAAAAAGGTTTGGGACGAATGAAATTTACCTACAATTTTGTTCATAAATTTCTACTTAAAATACACATTGAAGTATCAAAGCTTATAATCCACTTTCTGGTTTTTTGTTTGGTTCTCTTCAACTTAAGTTAACAAATAACTAACGAGTTATTGCCCATTCTGGTCCGTGCAAAAGATGCTAAAAAAATTAGGAAAAATATGAAGTTGAAGAGCTCTTTCATGCTTACAAATGCAAACATGTAAAATAATTCCGACATTTTGGTGGCGGTCTATAAGGGTGTAAATGAATCGAGTCGAGCCGACTATTGAGTTATTCATATTTGGTTAACAAAATTTATCGAGTATAAAACAAAGTTTAATTAAAACTCGTTTAGCTGCTCAATCTAGTACGATCTCGAATCGAACCCGAACCGTTTAAATTTTTTGAATGAATAATACACTCTTCAACAAACTTATTAGAGTATAAGACAACACCGTCTTCAAATGTATCATTTACAGTTTTATTATCTGCCTACCATCAGGAGCGGATCTAGAAATTTTTTCCAATACGGACGGATTTTAGTTAATTTTTTTGTTAAAGTTAAATAAAGATCGAAAACTTGAACTAATTATAATATTAAGTAATCATAATAATGTTTACAAATTGTAATAAATATTCACAATTCAAATTAAAAAGAATTTCAAATAAAAACATTTCGATATAATTTAGAAACTTATTTCAGTTACTTGTCCTAATTCAATTTGAATGATCCTCCAAATACTCAAAACCTCAAACCAAATTTGCTTTCTATATTCAAACAAAACCATGAATTAATTTCAAAGTATAAACTAGTTTTCATATTTTTTTTTATAAATTTCAAATAAGTTTTACTTAAAATAAGAGAAACAAACCATCCAAAATTTATACTCAGAAACACAAAAAATTATACATGATTTATTAGTTAGATGCAAGGAAATAAAGTAATTATAAAAACTAGAAATGAAGAGCTGCTAAAGACTCATATATAGTCATTTCCATTTTCCATTTCCCATTTCTCATTTCCCATTATAAAATAAGGTAAAATCATTTTAAACTATCACAATAAAAGACAGAAACTATTAAATCAAAATGATCACATTTTCAATTGAAGATCAAACAATTTAAAAATAAAAAATCAATCAGACCAAACAAACAGTAATCACAGTAAACCAAATTAATAAAAAAAAATAAATTTGAATCAAACAATCCTTCAAAGTTCACACGCTTATGAACATTTAAAATCAAAAACTAAAAAAAAAATACTTATAAGATTTCACCAACCTTTAAAGCTAAGAAGATTTTTGTATTTGTATTTAGATCGAATTGGTTTATAAATTATTTTTTTTCTCCTCCAAATTTAACTATTTCATTAATCTGCTCCCTTAATTTACATATTTGTCATGTCCCTATACCCCCTGTAAAAAAAATCCAGCAGAGGCAGCTGCCCCTATAGTAGATCCGCCACTGCCTACCATTATAAAATTAAACAATTAACAAATTTAAGAATAAATATGGAACATATATATATATATATATATATATATATATATATATATATATATATATATATATATATATATATATATATATATATATATATGTGTGTGTGTGTGTGTGTGTGTGTGTGTGTGTTGGGGGAGAGGGAGAAATAATATGTGACTTGCCATAAACAAACTTAGCTAGCTATAGATAAATTTATTCATTAATGAATTTTTTTATTTTATTAATGGCATTGTAGACATTTAATTATTTTATTGTCAAATATTTCGACGTTTTAAGTCTGGCTAATAGCCAATATGGTTGTGACAAACCCAATATGTAATTATTTTTGTGTTTATGCCACATCCCCTCCAAAATAAAGGACATTAAAAAGCAAAAAGAAAACGAAGTTTTCACTAAACATGAAATTAAAGATAGTCTCTTAGTAAGAAATAAAAAAAAAATTCAACTGTAAAAGATTGAACTTGAAATCTTCGATCTTAATCATTATGCTAATATCTCGTTGACGGATTTTTTGTTGGACGGAGAGTAATTTGTTTTGAAGACATGTATGCTATAAGTTTATAACATAATTATCATCAACTATATATGCAAATATGTATAGAAATAGAGCACTAAGAACACATACCAAAAACTTGAACAACAACTAGGAATCCAATGTTGCTTGAAGCCATATTGCTGCCTTATTGCTTCTGTTAATTAGGATGAGTTTTGGTTATTTTGTAGGCAATATAAAAGAACGTGTGAATGAATTTTTATAAGTATTTGTAACATCTTAGTTTCACATCAAAATTTATAGAAAAAATTTATCATTATATAAGAAATTAAGTTACTAATAATAGTACAATAGTTGGTTTTAGTTTTGATTTACAAAGAACTAAAAGCACATTATCTATTTTTAATATGGGTTGTGTGGGTTGGAACCATATATTATGGACCAAAAATAGGTCATCCCATATTTTAAATTTCAAGCTTACAGTTATTGTGGTCCAATTAAATAAATTATTTATGATATTTAATTTTTTTATTCCTTCACATTCTATCTGTGACAACCCGAGAATTTAGAATATTTTTAAAATTTTAATTGATTTAAGGTTCAAAATTAGAACCTAGACGGAAAATTATTGTATGCGTTTGATATTTTTAAGATGGAATTTTGAGGATTTCAAAATTCTGTAAATGATTTAAGTGAATTATTCAAGATTAAGTAATATGTGAATATGTTCTGTGTATATGTGTAAAATATGTGGTTAAGGGTCAATGGTTGACCAGATAATTGATATCTGTAACAAACCTTAAGTATATATTAAGAACGTCAACGTTCGGTTAGAAAACCCTAGTGTTTAATAAGAAATCTTAAAATCGGTTCTAGAAACCCTAATTTCAGTTCCAAGAATCTAAAACCCTAATTCGGTGCATGAAACCCTAATCTGGGAATTTAAATGATTATTATATTGCATAAGTGTAAATAATTATAATATTAATTAGGGTAACGCTTAATTAATTAGCAAACCCTAATGTCACATTTTGAAAACCCTAATTTCGGGATAAGAAACCCTAATTTATAATTCGGGAAAACGAAAGTGTTAATTTAATACTTTTAATGTTAATTAGGATATATTAATTCTAATTTCAAGTTATGTAATTAGAAAACCTTAATCTAATTATAATATGTAATTTCTAAATTAGAAAATTTATTTTTTTCTATTAGAAACCCTAATTAATGGATTATAAAACCCTAATCCGTGATTTTGACCCTAATTGCTAAATTAGCGATTTTAATTAGGAAATATTAATCTTAATTAGTAAGATTTAATTTGTGATTAAGAAATTTTAATATAATTAGAAAATTCTAATTATAATTTAGAAATATTAATTTTCTATTTTTAAAACCTAAATTGGAAATTTTAGAAAAATAAATTTTAAACCCTAAGGGTTTCAAACCTTAAGCACTAAATTGTTCCAAACCCTAAACCCTAACCAAATTCTAAACCCTAAGGGTTTGGTCTAATGTCCATAATGCCATTAAATTAAAAATGGAAATGACATAATTGCCCTTTGTTGTATAATTGAAGGTTTCTTGTAAATCTTGCCAAGATGTGAGTTGGCCACCACTCTAACCACTCCATATGCTCTATATTAAACACCTCAGCTGAATTGTTCAGATCCTAGCAACAAATCAACCTATATAGATTAAAAGAGAGAGAAATGAGTCACTTACATTTTTATTTTTTCCCTAGACCCTCTCTCTCTAGAAATTCGGAAGTTAGAGAGAGAAAGATTGAGAAACTAAAGCCATGATCATTTCATAGCAAGCCTAGATCAAATCACAAGTCAGAATCAGAAATCAAAGCTAAAAAAATGGTAAGAACCCTAATTTTTAAAATCTTATGATTTGTTGTTAGATGTTGAAATTGGTTGGTTAGAAATGTGTTAGTAGGTGTCTTTGAGTGATCTGGGTTGATAGATCATAGATCTATAACACTTAGATGCATGAATCTAGCATTTTTAGAAATCTGGAAAAATTTTGATATGTTGTCTGACAGTCGAATGTCAGTGGCTGTAGATCCTTGTTTATTTATGATTTTTGTGGTTTGATGTTTTGTATTGGTAGTCTGGTAGAAGGTCTTTCATCTTGAAGTGGTAGTGTAGCCATTGGATGTCTAGATTTCATGATATACCCGGTCAAAACCCGTTGACCGAGGTTGACCGGTCATAAATCTGGGCAACCCAGAACAGCATGAACATCGTCTGACAATTTTTTACACAGCCCAGATCTGACATATTTAATGTGTTTTGATGTTATTATTGTAATAAACTTGTAGCCTGGAATATGTACTTTTAATTTATGTCTTTATATCCCTCTAATAATCAACAGATCGGGCGTGACAGTTGGTCAAACAAGGCATGACAATCACATTTACCGTTTCTGTGAATTCCTAGAAACTCTAAGAACATTATTTTTGTCAGACTTTGACCAGCCTTTATCTTCTTGGCTTGATGATAAAATGAGGCTCTGTTGTTGTATAACTATACCCTGACAACTATACTACACCCTTGAATTCATAGATTACGTAAAACATTCCTAGAACAAAAGATATAAGGATGCAAAGTAAAGACCCTCACACTGCCCGAGTTTCTGGAAAACCCAGAAACTCAAGAACAGCTTTGTCAGACTTTTTAGAAGTCTAGATCTTGCTTGTGTGATGTATTCTAACCCTGATGATGGTTAGATCATGTAGTGTTGCATCAATACTATAGGATCTGGTCATTATCAAACCCAGAAATCGACTGGAACCCAGATTAATTTGTGGTCAAACCTACCAACTCGGTGACTGACATGAATTTCTGGAAATTGGTCAAGAACACCAAGAACTCATTCAACGACGCTTTTTGTCGCCTAATGTACCTATAGCGACAATTTCTAATTAATTTATTTTATATTTTTTCGAAAATTAATTAAAAATAGAAAAAAAAATAGATTTTAATTATTAAAAATACAAATTAAATTCTGAAAAATTATTTTAAATTCTGAAAAATAGTTTTTAATTATTTTAAGTATATTTCATAAATATTTAATATTTTTGAAATATAAATGGTATTTAATTTATTTAATTACAAAATTAAATAAATTATTTAAAAATGGTTTTAATTCATGAAAAATCATGAAAAATTATATTATGGTAAAAGAAAATATTTTAAGTTATTTTCAATGACTTTTGATATTTTGTGATGAAATGCATTAAAAAATTAATATTAATGATAATTAGTTTATTTAATAACTATATTAAATAAATTAAGGAAAAATAGGATTAATGCTTTATAAATTATATAAAAATGATTTAAGTATTATAAAAATATTTTAAGTTATAAAATATAATTTTTGATATTTTGTCATGAAAATATTAATATTTTAATATTAAAAGCGATTATCGGATAATGGATTTAAGTGTTTAAAAATCATATAAATATGATTTTAAGGTATTAAAAATACTTTGAAATATTATAAATATATTATAATATTATGTCATGATTTTCATTAATATTTGATAATAAATAGATATTAATGATAAAAGAATTAAGTGATATTTAATTTATTTAAATACGTTTTTAATGATTGAAATATCAGAATAACTGGTAATAATTATTTAAAAATTATTACAAGTCTGTGAAAAATATTTTGACTGAAAATAAAATTATCTGAGATAATGGTTAAGTGTTTAGACAGAGTTTAATTGAACTTAAACTCAAAATTTTGTCCGACTAGACCGTCGGGATGTTAGATTTGTGTTGGGTTCAACTCAGACTGCAATAGTTTGACTTGATACCAAGTCCTATGTGTGTTGTAGACTGATAGGATTATGTGTTATGTGTTTAGATTATTCTATGTCTATATATATAATAGTATTATATTGTGATGATATTATTCTAATATTGGAGATCTATATTACTAATATTAGGTCTTCAGATAAAGCGTTATACATTGTGTTGCGGTAATCAACGGTTCAGGCAAGTTTGTATTTATTTAACTCTACTAAGAGTGTTTTGTTCGGATAAGCTTATGGTTAATCATTGCTGATTGCCATGTATAATTGTACTCTGTACATATTGCATGTATAAGTCATGTATGAAAGGCTGATCACCTTCATTACCCTTCGGTTCAGAAATATTTGTTTATGTTATATACTTGTTCAATCATAAACTTGTTCCTGCTAGTTCACAATTATATTGTTGAATTATAGCCAGCTTATTATTTAAACTCTTCAATCATGATATATCGTTATATTATTGAATTTAAACTTGCTGGGCAATCCTTATGCTCACCCTTGCTATATCATGATAAAACATTGCAGATTAAGGCGAATGCGTCGGATACAAGGAAAAGGTTAAAGACAGTTCCAGCGTTAGGATATGTGTGCAGCTAAATTGTATAGTATTGTATTTTAATGTGTTAGTTAAGTTATGAAATGTGTATTAAGTTAAGGTTACTCGACCTTGGGGAATAGTGAGTGTATGTATTGTATAAACAATTTATGTTTATATCTTCCGCAAATATAGTAATAGTGATAGAATGATCGAACCGGATCCGAGGTGATTTAGGACCTGGATTCGGGGCCCTCATAGTTGGTATCAGAGCTGTAGGTTATGAACCTTAGGTAAGAATACCTGAGACTAATAACCGCAGTGATTAGGATAAGATCTAACTCACATAGAGTTAGTTGGGTCGATAAGATTCAAAGATGAATCTCGGCGAGTTATAAGATACAGAGTTCCCTAACTCTGATAATAAAAGTTGAATAGTAGTGAGAAATAGATAGAGTCTAAAAGACTGAAAGTACAGTGATAGAAGATCATAAAACAAAATGATCAAGACATAGAAATGAATCGTAATATATACGATGCGATCACCCCGTGATCTGATAAGGTGATAACAGGAAGAAGAGTCAATCTAATGATTGAAAAGTTACAGCAAGTTTGCTGGGTGACAGTTATACTATGAATTGGTACAGATTCAGGAAAGGATTATAAATACGAGTTAAATGAAATTCGTATTGAGAAGGGTGTTAGTGTTAGGTGGGGGATTCAATTGAGGACTCGTGTCAGCAGCTGAGTTGTATGATTCTTTGTATGGGAGCTGAATTGTAGTTGGTGTAATAACTACTTAGTTTCTGACAATGATAATCATTAAAATGTTATGTCGCGCTATTTGCTATATGTATGTTAAGAGGGTGATTCCTTTCTCATGTGTATAACAGATAGATAGGTCATAGGTAGAGGATATAAGGTTAAGTACGAGTTCTTAAAACTCATACTTATGTGACATTCTTGACTCATAGTTATATGAAATGTTTATGAACCCCTCAGCGAACGGACGCCAAAGGCCAGACTAGGACAAGTTATTAAACTCATATAATTGTGGCAAGTAAATGAACTCATAAGTGTGGTGTGACGAACTGGGTATAGTTGTGTGTAAACAGAATATTGAGGATAATAGGAACAAATAGATTGTTAAGCAAATGATTACTAGTAAAGAAATAAATTTTCCAAAACTCCTAGCTATGCTAGACTTCGAAATTTTGACATCAAGCTAAATACGCACTATGTGCCTTTAAAATAAAATATGTATACTCGTAATCATTTTTGAAACGGTTTAAAGTATAGTCTATGCTACTTATTTTAGTTAGACGCAAATGATTTGAAATATCAAAATTATTTTATTTATCACTCATATACCATGTAACCTGGTGCAGAGATGATAAAAATTTGATGGAGTTGTAAATACAGGAATACTTAGTGTGAATTTGATCTAAAATCGCAATTCTATTATTGTATGATGTGTTATGACGAAGTCATACAATGACGGCATCCTCAAACGGACTGTTAATACAGTACGGCATCATGACGTCATTCTCGAAAATGTTTTCAAAAGCTTAATTTGCCAACGAGGTTTGGCTACACATAAATAATTCGATTGAATTGAATTATTGATATGAGTCTATGCTATTCGATTCAGCTAGACTAAATGAAAACTCTAAGTGTTCATTGAAAGAAATTTCCTGATCCAAATTTTTTGGTACGGAATCCTATGATAAGTCTGAGATGAACAACCTTGAAAATGGGGATATACTAATTGGATAAAATATTCTAATCTAAGAACGCATATAGTCATTCCGATTACTAAGGCACAATAGATTGATCATCTAAAGTACCCGCATCGGTAGTTTACCTTCTTTGTGATTGTAAACATACTGTTAACCTTCGTACGGGGTAGAATACCTTTTTCTTAATTGAAATAGGTAGCAGGTAGTAATACCTATAAACCTCAGTAGTTCATGGTCTATATGACCCCTCAGAATAATTTAAAAAATTTTACACTTGTGAGTGGTGTATTGGGTAGCATGAGATGCTGTGTATGTATGGTGTATGGTGTATGGAGTAAGGTGTAAGGTGTAAGGTAAATTTCGGGGACGAAATTTTTAGAAGAAGGGGTGAATGTGACAACCCGAGAATTTAGAATATTTTTAAAATTTTTATTAATTGATTTAAGGTTCAAAATTAGAACCTAGACGGAAAATTAGTGTATGCGTTTGATATTTTTAAGATGGAATTTTGAGGATTTCAAAATTCTGTAAAGGATTTAAGTGAATTATTCAGGATTAAGTAATATGTGAATATGTTCTGTGTATATGTGTACAATATGTGGTTAAGGGTCAAGGGTTGACCAGATAATTGATATCTGTAACAAACCTTAGGTATATATTAAGAATGTCAACGTTAGGTTGGAAAACCCTAGTGTTTAATAAGAAATCCTAAAACTGGTTCTGGAAATCCTAATTTCAGTTCCGAGAATCCGAAACCCTAATTCGGTGCATGAAACCATAATCTGGGAATTTAATGATTATTAAATGCATAAGTGTAAATAATTATAATATTAATTAGGGTAACACTTAATTATTTAGCAAACCCTAATGTCACATTTTGAAAACCCTAATTTCGGGATAAGAAACCCTAATTTATAATTCGGGAAAACGAAAGTGTTAATTTAATACTTTTAATGTTAATTATGATATATTAATTCTAATTTCAAGTTATGTAATTAGAAAACCTTAATCTAATTACAATATGTAATTTCTAAATTAGAAAATTTATTTTTTTTCTATTAGAAACCCTAATTAGTGGATTATAAACCCTAATCCGTGATTTTGACCCTAATTGCTAAATTAGCGATTTTAATTAGGAAATGTTAATCCTAATTAGTAAGATTTAATTTGTGATTAAGAAATTTTAATATAATTAGAAAATCCTAATTATAATTTAGAAATATTAATTTTCTATTTTTAAAAACCTAAATTGGAAATTTTAGAAAAATAAATTTTAAACCCTAAGGGTTTCAAACCCTAAGCACTAAATTGTTTCAAACCCTAAACCCTAACCAAACCCTAACCAAACCCTAAACCCTAAGGGTTTGGTCTAATGTCCATAATGCCATTAAATTAAAAATGGAAATGACATAATTGCCCTTTGTTGTATAATTGAAGGTTTCTTGAAAATCTTGCCAAGATGTGAGTTGGCCACCCACTCTAACCACTCCATATGCTCTATATTAAATGTAAGACCCCAACTTTTATAAATAAAGATGAATTTTCTATAAATATCATTTTTGAATATTATGGAGTTAATTTGATATAATGTTATAGTTGTGGGTAATATTTATAAATTTTGCAAAGTACGCAAGTTGTTATATAATATTCGATTGGTCGGGGAATATTCGTTTTAACAGGGAATATTCGTACAACGACACAATCATTGGTGGACCCCACAACGAAATTATTGTCGGATTGAAAAAACGATAAAAATATTTTATTAAAAATAACGGCGGAAGTTTTACCATTGTTACTGTTGAACTACTCGGTAGTAAAAGTACAGTAATACGTGTGGTTACATAGTAGCACACGGTATTGATTATTAATGCTTATGTGAGAAGTCACTCAGTTTGATTCAATTATTATCAGTTAATAATATGAATTATTTAGCGATAATGACGTTTTGTTTTATTCGTATTATTAACGTAATAAAACAGAAATATCTTTTTATATAAAACAGAATACTTTATTAAAGTTATTCTATAAATAGAATATATTATATTTTATTTAAAAGATTTTTCTTTAAATATGGACCGTCAGATTAAAGTAATCAATCTGGACCGTTCATGGATTAGTTACTATGCATTCTATTTTTCTATAAATAGCAGCTCATTCCTTCATTATTTCTTACGAATTCACTGAACTCTAGAGAGAGAAATTATAGAGAGAAACTATAGAGAGAGAGAAGAAGAGTATTCTGCTACTTAACTACTTCCTTATTTCAGCTCTTCTTTAAAACGGTAAGGGGTGTTATTCTTTCTTATTCATGAAGAGAACTGTTGTTATTCCATTTCTTATTATTCTGTTGGAATAACCTGTATACGCGGTCTACCCTATACTTGGTGACATTCTTCTATTATTCTGTTGGAACATCCTGTCTGTGTGTTTTACACCGGACCTGGTTCCGTTTTTGTTATTATTCTGTTGGAACATCCTGTCTGTGTGTTTTACACTGGACCTGGTTTCGTCTTGTTATTATTCTGTTGGAACATCCTGTCTGTGTGTTTTACACCGGACCTGGTTCCATTATTTATTATTCTGTCGGAATATCCTGTCTGTGCGTTTACGCCGGACCTGGTTCCATTATTTATTATTCTGTCGGAATATCATGTCTGTGCGTTTACACCGGACCTGGTTCCATTATTTATTATTCTGTTGGAATAACCTGTTTGTGCGGTCTATCGCATGCATGGTGATTTCTTTTGTTATTCCATTCTTTATTGTACTCAGTTGGTTAAGTTTTAACTTCTATACTCCATGAAATTTGTGGAATATCCTTGATAATTGCGTTTCATCCAGTATCTTTTCATGAAAATATTCTTCTAAGCATTCTTAAATTTTACTCCACAATGCAGTATCATGTTGACAATTTGGACGTTGTTAATTCTTGGATAAATTAATTCTTGAACTTGTTTTATTGAATTCTTATATCATTGTCATCATCCTTATGTTTATAAAATGTTGAAAGTCATCTGTGGCCTGTAGTGCATAGATGGACTTGGTATGATTATGACCAGGGATTATTCGGTATAATCATGACCGTAATGTTACAAATGATGTGGTAAAAGTCCTCATTGGCCCGTAGTGCGTTGATGGACAGTTGTTGGCATGATCATGACCATTAATGAATACACGAATATCCTTGGCCGTAGTGCAGGGGTGATTCGATGATGTGGATTATTTTATTAAGCTGAGTCCCAGCGATCACAGTGTTGAAAAACCTTTTAAATCATAAAAGATAGTAGAGTTTATTTTCTACTTGACTCTTTTAATGGATTGCTTGTTCCACTGCAGTTAAACTTGATGTCTATTATATTTTATCAGTTTAACATTGTTGAAGGCTAATGATAATTTATTCTGCATTATCTTAGTCATAATATTTCTTACTGGGCTAGTTGAGCTCACCCTTTATTTCACTGTTCTCTTCAGGAAATGAGAACGTAGCTGGGGCAAGTCGGGGAACGGAGTGATGGTTCGAATGATAGTATTAGTTAGTAGTCCTCACTATTCTATGTAATAGTGTGTTAATAAATGTAATGAAGACTCCTTTTGAGTATGAATACTCTCTAGAAGATAATATTTGTATTCAAACTCACAGTTTATGTTTTGTCGTATTGTACACGACAGTTGTATTAGTAAGTTGTATTTGTATTCTGTACTATGTATCTGACGACCCAAGATGGGTGATGTATACCTAATTTTGGGGGCGTCACAGTTGGTATCAGAGCTTAGGGATATGATCCCTGGCTAAGATGTGAGAATAAAACTAGGAGGGGAGAGACGGGAAATTCCTTCGCTAGTATGACCTACCTAAGTTTATTTGCATGGTATTTAATTGGTCGGTCATAATATAAGGATAATATATGACATATCAATTAACTTTTATTTTGTGGCAGTATCTGAAAATGGCATCTGAGAATGTTGAGAATAGCAATGGAGCACAGGCGATTATTGATTCACCACATATCAATAATCAAGATAATGTTCATCAAAAAGGTGACAATCCTCATGCAAACAACAACACTGACCAGATGATGAATGGTGGAATGTTCAGAGGTTTTATGCAATTCATGCAACAACAGGTGAAAGCGGTTCCTGTCCACAACGTAGGTGGAAATACTGGAAACTCTCAGGCGGTCACCGCTAAACAGTTTAAGGAGCTGGGACCACCGGAGTTTAAGGGAGAACCCAAACCACTTGTAGCTGAAACATGGATAAAGAAGATCACCAAGATATTTGATGTCTTGGGTTGCTCCGAGGAGCAAAAGGTTCCCTTTGCCGCCTTTATGTTGCGAGGAGAGGCAGATTACTGGTGAGAATCGATAAAACGTACTCAACCTGCCGCACTGAAGATGTCTTGGGAGAAGTTCCAAGAGCTGTTTAACGACAAATACTTTCCCGAGAGTATTCGTCACATGAAGGAGGTGGAGTTCATCAAATTGGAGCAGAATAATATGACCGTGTCGCAGTACGAGGAAAAATTTGCAGAGTTATCCCGGTTTGTGTCTCACCTGGTGGATAATGAAGAAAGAATGACGCGGATGTTTTTAAGAGGTTTGAAGCCGGAGATACGTCAACACCTTGTTTCTCATAAACTGTGTTTGTATTCAGATGTTGTAAATAGGGCTCAGTTGGTGGAGCGCGATAATGAGACAACGCAACCAAAAGAGAGCAGCCGGCAACATGATAATACCAGTGAAAGCAGTCATCGAAGCGGTGACAACAAGCGTGGAGGGAATAAACAGGCCAGAAATGGTAACCACTTCGGTGGTAATCAGGGCCAAAACAATAAGAATGGGCATTTCAAGAAGAGAAGATTCAACAATGATGGAAAGACGTCAGCACCATCACCTGTCGTTAAGGAAGGAGAACGACCACCTATCATATGTTTCAAATGCGGAGGGGAGGGGCACATCAGTCCAAACTGCACGATGCCGTCCAAAGCATGTTATAATTATGGAAGAGAAGGTCATTTAGCCCGATTTTGTCGTTTACCGAAGACAAATTCAGCTAGGATGGAGGCACCAAAGGCCGTCCCAGAAAAGTCAAAACCGGTTGTGCAAGGGAGAGCGTTTGTTGTGAACTCCCAGAAAGCAAGGAACCCGAATGAGGTCATCACGGGTAAGCTTATCATAAACTCTAACGAAGTCTATACTTTATTTGATACCTGTTCTACCCATTCTTTTATTTCTCCTACTTGCGCTCATCGATTAAATTTGATTCCGGAGAAATTAGACTTTGACTTATCTGTGGAAACTCCGTTGGGAGAAACCTTCATTACCTCCACTGTTTATAAGTCTTGTTTGGTTCAAATCGGTACCCACACATTACCTGTCGATCTTATTTCATTAAAAATACTTGCATTTGACGTGATTCTAGGGATTGATTGGTTAACTACTCATCATGCAAAAATTGATTGTTTTTGTAAGGATGTTAGCTTTCATATTCCTAATCGATCTATTATGCGAATTCAAGCAACCAAACCATTAAAATCAATCGCTGTCATCTCAAGCCATAAAGCTATTCGTTTATTGAAAAACGGATGTCAAGCTTTCTTAGATCATGTCACAGATCTAAACAAAAATACGTCAGCTTTGAATGATATTTCTGTTGTTAATAAATTTCCTGACGTATTTCCCGAAGAACTTCCTGGCCTACCCCCAGAGCGTGAAATTGAATTTTGTATCGACCTTGAACCCGGTACAAAACCCATTTCCAAAGCCCCATATCGAATGGCTCCTATTGAACTTCAGGAGTTAAAGACCCAACTGCAGGAATTGTTAGACATTGGTTTTATTCGTCCTAGTACTTCTCCTTGGGGTGCTCCTGTTCTGTTCGTAAAGAAGAAAGATGGGAGTATGCGACTTTGTATTGATTATCGGGAGTTGAATCATGTCACCATCAAAAATAGGTACCCATTGCCACGTATTGATGACCTGTTTGACCAGTTGCAAGGAGCACAATTCTTTTCAAAGATCGATCTTCGTTCTGGATATCATCAGCTGAAGGTTAGAACTGAGGATATTCCAAAGACTGCCTTCAGAACTCGGTATGGGCATTATGAATTCTTAGTTATGTCTTTTGGATTGACTAATGCTCCTGCTGCCTTCATGGATATGATGAACCGGGTATTCAAGGAATATTTGGATCACTTTGTGGTCGTCTTTATTGATGACATCCTTATTTATTCCAAAAGCCGTGAAGATCATGAGCAACACTTGAGGTTGGTACTCCAAAAGCTTCGTGAATACAAACTTTATGCCAAGTTAAAGAAATGCGAGTTCTGGCTGGAAGAGGTAGCATTCCTTGGGCACGTAGTATCAAGTCGTGGAATATCGGTTGACCCGGCAAAGATTGAAGCTATTCAAAGCTGGGAGCAACCTAAATCAGTGACCGAAGTACGTAGCTTTCTTGGTTTAGCTGGTTATTATCGGAGATTCGTGGAAGGATTTTCTCGAATCGCTACTCCATTAACTCAGCTGACTCGGAAAGATACAAAGTTCGGTTGGAGCGAAGAATGTGAGCAGAGTTTTCAAGAACTCAAGAGGAGACTCATTTCAGCACCTGTTCTAACAATACCATCTGGCTCGGAGGGATTTGTCATCTACAGTGATGCTTCGAGCAAAGGGTTGGGATGCGTTCTCATGCAACATGGAAAAGTCATAGCCTATGCATCAAGACAACTCAAGGAATATGAGAGGAATTATCCTACTCATGATCTAGAGTTGGCAGCTGTTGTCTTTGCACTTAAAATTTGGAGGCATTACTTGTATGGGGAGAAGGTGGAGATCTTTACGGATCATAAAAGCCTCAAATATTTCTTCACTCAAAAGGAACTCAACATGCGACAACGACGTTGGCTTGAACTGTTGAAAGATTATGATCATACCATTCAATACCATCCTGGAAAAGCGAACGTGGTAGCTGACGCATTGAGTAGAAGATCATATGCAAGTACGAGTGCAATATTGTCAACACAAAGGCCCATTTTGTGTGATTTGCAAAGGATGGAGATAGAGTTAAAGACTCCAGGGACCCATGTGATGATGGCGAATATACGAGTAGAACCGACTTTAATCGATAAAGTTAAAGCTGCTCAAGCTACAGACCTGGAGCTGATGCGTATGAGGAAGAAAGTGCAAGAAGGTGCTATGCCGGAAGCAAGAATCGATGAAGAAGGAATACTTCGAGTCAACTCCAGACTTTGTGTTCCTAACAACCCTGATTTAAAGTATGAAATCATGATGGAGGCGCACAACACACCGTTTGCAATCCATCTTGGAAGTACCAAAATGTATCATGATCTTCGTCATATATTTTGGTGGAGCAATATGAAGAGAGAGATAGCGTGTTTATCTCAAGGTGTCTAACTTGTCAACGAGTCAAAGCGGAGCATCAAGTACCAAAAGGTCCATTGCAACCACTTGAAATTCCAGAATGGAAGTGGGAGCACATTACCATGGATTTCGTTACCGGTCTTCCTAGGGTTTCTCAAGGTATTGATGCGATTTGGGTCATTGTTGATAGATTGACCAAGTCTGCTCATTTCTTACCGATACGAGAAACTTATACACTTGAACGTCTTGCTCGTATGTACATAAACGAGATTGTAAGACTGCATGGTATGCCAGTATCCATAGTTTCTGATCGAGACCCAAGATTCACTTCACGATTTTGGGTTAGTTTACAAAAAGCTATGGGCACGGATTTACGATTTAGTTCAGCATATCATCCTCAGACGGACGGACAATCAGAGAGGACTATTCAAACTCTTGAAGATCTATTAAGACTCTGTGTCTTTGACTTCAAGGGAAGTTGGGACAAGTTCTTACCATTGGTGGAGTTTTCCTACAACAACAGTTATCAAGCAAGTATTGGCATGGCTCCATTCGAAGCATTGTATGAAAGAAAATGTCGTTCTCCAGTATGCTGGGATGAGGTGGGTGAAGCAACGTTGTTGGGACCGGAGTTGGTACGTATGACTACAGAAAAGATTCAAACGATCCGACAACGTATAAAAACCTCACAAGATCGACAAAAGAGTTATGCTGATCTTCATCGAAAGGACGTGAAATTTGATGTAGGAGATCATGTGTTCTTACGTGTTGCTCCATGGAAAGGAGTTACGAGATTTGGAAAGAGAGGAAAGCTAAATCCTCGATTCATCGGTCCATTTTTAATCCTCGATCGAGTAGGAACTGTGGCTTATAGACTCGCTTTACCGCCAAGTATGTCTCGTGTTCATAACGTTTTTCACATATCCATGTTACGCAAATATGTGGAAGACCCGAACCACATTATTGAGTTAGAACCGGACGAAATAGCGGAGGATTTGACGTATGAAGAAGTTCCTGTTCAAATCTTGGATAAGAAGGAACATATTCTACGCTCCAAGGTTATACCTCAAGTCAAAGTTTTGTGGAGAAACCACGATGTTGAGGAAATGACTTGGGAGTTAGAATCTGAAATGAAATCAAGGTATCCTTACCTCTTCGACATACCAGGTACGTACCCTAATTTCGAGGGCGAAATTTCATAAGAAGGGGAGGTTGTAAGACCCCAACTTTTATAAATAAAGATGAATTTTCTATAAATATCATTTTTGAATATTATGGAGTTAATTTGATATAATGTTATAGTTGTGGGTAATATTTATAAATTTTGCAAAGTACGCAAGTTGTTATATAATATTCGATTGGTCGGGAATATTCGTTTTAACAGGGAATATTCGTACAACGGCACAATCATTGGTGGACCCCACAACGGAATTATTGTCGGATTGAGAAAACGACAAAAATATTTTATTAAAAATAACGGCGGAAGTTTTACCATTGTTACTGTTGAACTACTCGGTAGTAAAAGTACAGTAATACGTGTGGTTGCATAGTAGCACACGGTATTGATTATTAATGCTTATGTGAGAAGTCACTCAGTTTGATTCAATTATTGTCAGTTAATAATATGAATTATTTAGCGATAATGACGTTTTGTTTTATTCGTATTATTAACGTAATAAAACAGAAACATCTTTTTATATAAAACAGAATACTTTATTAAAGTTATTCTATAAATAGAATATATTATATTTTATTTAAAAGATTTTTCTTTAAATATGGACCGTCAGATTAAAGTAATCAATCTGGACCGTTCATGGATTAGTTACTATGCATTCTATTTTTCTATAAATAGCAGCTCATTCCTTCATTATTTCTTACGAATTCACTGAACTCTAGAGAGAGAAACTATAGAGAGAAACTATAGAGAGAGAGAAGAAGAGTATTCTGCTACTTAACTACTTCCTTATTTCAGCTCTTCTTTAAAACGGTAAGGGGTGTTATTCTTTCTTATTCATGAAGAGAACTGTTGTTATTCCATTTCTTATTATTCTGTTGGAATAACCTGTATACGCGGTCTACCCTATACTTGGTGACATTCTTCTATTATTCTGTTGGAACATCCTGTCTGTGTGTTTTACACCGGACCTGGTTCCGTTTTTATTATTATTCTGTTGGAACATCCTGTCTGTGTGTTTTACACCGGACCTGGTTTCGTCTTGTTATTATTCTGTTGGAACATCCTGTCTGTGTGTTTTACACCGGACCTGGTTCCATTATTTATTATTCTGTCGGAATATCCTGTCTGTGCGTTTACGCCGGACCTGGTTCCATTATTTATTATTCTGTCGGAATATCCTGTCTGTGCGTTTACGCCGGACCTGGTTCCATTATTTATTATTCTGTTGGAATAACCTGTTGTGCGGTCTATCGCATGCATGGTGATTTCTTTTGTTATTCCATTCTTTATTGTACTCAGTTGGTTAAGTTTTGAACTTCTATACTCCATGAAATTTGTGGAATATCCTTGATAATTGCGTTTCATCCAGTATCTTTTCATGAAAATATTCTTCTAAGCATTCTTGAATTTTACTCCACAAAGCAGTATCATGTTGACAATTTGGACGTTGTTAATTCTTGGATAAATTAATTCTTGAACTTGTTTTATTGAATTCTTATATCATTGTCATCATCCTCATGTTTATAAAATGTTGAAAGTCATCTGTGGCCTGTAGTGCATAGATGGACTTGGTATGATTATGACCAGGGATTATTCGGTATAATCATGACCGTAATGTTACAAATGATGTGGTAAAAGTCCTCATTGGCCCGTAGTGCATTGATGGACAGTTGTTGGCATGATCATGACCATTAATGAATACACGAATATCCTTGGCCGTAGTGCAGGGGTGATTCGATGATGTGGATTATTTTATTAAGCTGAGTCCCAGCGATCACAGTGAAAAAACCTTTTAAATCATAAAAGATAGTAGAGTTTATTTTCTACTTGACTCTTTTAATGGATTGCTTGTTCCACTGCAGTTAAACTTGATGTCTATTATATTTTATCAGTTTAACATTGTTGAAGGCTAATGATAATTTATTCTGCATTATCTTAGTCATAATATTTCTTACTGGGCTAGTTGAGCTCACCCTTTCTTTCATTGTTCTCTTCAGGAAATGAGAACGTAGCTGGGCAAGTCGGGGAACGGAGTGATGTTCGAATGATAGTATTAGTTAGTAGTCCTCACTATTCTATGTAATAGTGTGTTTAATAAATGTAATGAGGACTCCTTTTGAGTATGAATACTCTCTAGAAGATAATATTTTATTCAAACTCACAGTTTATGTTTTGTCGTATTGTACACGACAGTTGTATTAGTAAGTTGTATTTGTATTCTGTACTATGTATCTGACGACCCAAGATGGGTGATGTATACCTAATTTTGGGGGCGTCACAGTTGGTATCAGAGCTTAGGGATATGATCCCTGGCTAAGATGTGAGAATAGAACTAGGAGGGAGAGACGGGGAATTCCTTCGCTAGTATGACCTACCTAAGTTTATTTGCATGGTATTTAATTGGTCGGTCATAATATAAGGATAATATATGACATATCAATTAACTTTTATTTTGTGGCAGTATCTGAAAATGGCATCTGAGAATGTTGAGAATAGCAATGGAGCACAGGCGATTATTGATTCACCACATATCAATAATCAGGATAATGTGCATCAGAAAGGTGACAATCCTCATGCAAACAACAACACTGACCAGATGATGAATGATGGAATGTTCAGAGGTTTTATGCAATTCATGCAACAACAGGTGAAAGCGGTTCCTGTCCAAAACGTAGGTGGAAATACTGAAAACTCTCAGGCGGTCACCGCTAAACAGTTTAAGGAGCTGGGACCACCGGAGTTTAAGGGAGAACCCAAACCACTTGTAGCTGAAACATGGATAAAGCAGATCACCAAGATATTTGATGTCTTGGGTTGCTCCGAGGAGCAAAAGGTTCCCTTTGCCGCCTTTATGTTGCGAGGAGAGGCAGATTACTGGTGGGAATCGATAAAGCGTACTCAACCTGCCGCACTGAAGATGTCTTGGGAGAAGTTCCAAGAGCTGTTTAACGACAAATACTTTCCCGAGAGTATTCGTCACATGAAGGAGGTGGAGTTCATCAAATTGGAGCAGAATAATATGACCGTGTCGCAGTACGAGGCAAAATTTGCGGAGTTATCCCGGTTTGCGTCTCACTTGGTGGATAATGAAGAAAGAATGACGCGGATGTTTTTAAGAGGTTTGAAGCCGGAGATACGTCAACATCTTATTTCTCATAAACTGTGTTTGTATTCAGATGTTGTAAATAGGGCTCAGTTAGTGGAGCGCGATAACGAGTCAACGCAACCAAAAGAGAGCAGCCGGCAAAATGATAATACCAGTGAGAGCAGTCATCGAAGCGGTGACAACAAGCGTGGAGGGAATCAACAGGCCAGAAATGGTAACCACTTCGGTGGTAATCAGGGCCAAAACAATAAGAATGGGCATTTCAAGAAGAGGAGATTCAACAATGATGGAAAGACGTCAGCACCAGCACCTGTCGTTAAGGAAGGAGAACGACCACCTATCATATGTTTCAAATGCGGAGGGGAGGGGCACATCAGTCCAAACTGCGCGATGCCGTCCAAAGCATGTTATAATTGTGGAAGAGAAGGTCATTTAGCCCGATTTTGTCGTTTACCGAAGACAAATTTCAGCTAGGATGGAGGCACCAAAGGCCGTCCCAGAAAAGTCAAAACCGGTTGTGCAAGGAGAGCGTTTGTTGTGAACTCCCAGAAAGCAAGGAACCCGAATGAGGTCATCACGGGTAAGCTTATCATAAACTCTAACGAAGTCTATACTTTATTTGATACCGGTTCTACCCATTCTTTTATTTCTCCTACTTGCGCTCATCGATTAAATTTGATTCCGGAGAAATTAGACTTTGACTTATCTGTTGAAACTCCATTGGAGAAACCTTCATTACATCCACGGTTTATAAGTCTTGTTTGGTTCAAGTTGGTACCCACACATTACCTGTCGATCTATTTCATTAAAAATACTTGCATTTGACGTGATTCTAGGGATTGATTGGTTAACTACTCATCATGCAAAAATTGATTATTTTCGTAAGGTTGTTAGCTTTCATATTCCTAATCGACCTATTATGCGAATTCAAGCAACCAAACCATTAAAATCAATCGCTGTCATCTCAAGCCATAAAGCTATTCGTTTATTGAAAAACGGATGTCAAGCTTTCTTAGCTCATGTCACAGATCTAAACAAAAATACGTCAGCTTGAATGATATTTTTCTGTTGTTAATAATTTCCTGACGTATTTCCCGAAGAACTTCCTGGCCTACCCCCAGAGCGTGAAATTGAATTTTGTATCGACCTTGAACCCGGTACAAAACCCATTTCCAAAGCCCCATATCGAATGGCTCCTATTGAACTTCAGGAGTTAAAGACCAACTGCAGAAATTGTTAGACATTGGTTTTATATTCGTCCTAGTACTTCTCCTTGGGGTGCTCCTGTTCTATTCGTGAAGAAGAAAGATGGGAGTATGCGACTTTGTATTGATTATCGGGAGTTGAATCATGTCACCATCAAAAATAGGTACCCATTGCCACGTATTGATGACCTGTTTGACCAGTTGCAAGGAGCACAATTCTTTTCAAAGATCGATCTTCGTTCTGGATATCATCAGCTGAAGGTTAGAACTGAGGATATTCCAAAGACTGCCTTCAGAACTCGGTATGGGCATTATGAATTCTTAGTCATGTCTTTTGGATTGACTAATGCTCCTGCTGCCTTCATGGATATGATGAACCGGGTATTCAAGGAATATTTGGATCACTTTGTGGTCGTCTTTATTGATGACATCCTTATTTATTCCAAAAGCCGTGAAGATCATGAGCAACACTTGAGGCTGGTACTCCAAAAGCTTCGTGAATACAAACTTTATGCCAAGTTGAAGAAATGCGAGTTCTGGCTGGAAGAGGTAGCATTCCTTGGGCACGTAGTATCAAGTCGTGGAATATCGGTTGACCCGGCAAAGATTGAAGCTATTCAAAGCTGGGAGCAACCTAAATCAGTGACCGAAGTACGTAGCTTTCTTGGTTAGCTGGTTATTATCGGAGATTCGTGGAAGGATTTTCTCGAATCGCTACTCCATTAACTCAGCTGACTCGAAAAGATACAAAGTTCGGTTGGAGCGAAGAATGTGAGCAGAGTTTTCAAGAACTCAAGAGGAGACTCATTTCAGCACCTGTTCTAACAATACCATCTGGCTCGGAGGGATTTGTCATCTACAGTGATGCTTCGAGCAAAGGGTTGGGATGCGTTCTCATGCAACATGGAAAAGTCATAGCCTATGCATCAAGACAACTCAAGGAATATGAGAGGAATTATCCTACTCATGATCTAGAGTTGGCAGCTGTTGTCTTTGCACTTAAAATTTGGAGGCATTACTTGTATGGGGAGAAGGTGGAGATCTTTACGGATCATAAAAGCCTCAAATATTTCTTCACTCAAAAGGAACTCAACATGCGACAACGACGTTGGCTTGAACTGTTGAAAGATTATGATCATACCATTCAATACCATCCTGGAAAAGCGAACGTGGTAGCTGACGCATTGAGTAGAAGATCATATGCAAGTACGAGTGCGATATTGTCAACACAAAGGCCCATTTTGTGTGATTTGCAAAGGATGGAGATAGAGTTAAAGACTCCAGGGACCCATGTGATGATGGCGAATATACGAGTAGAACCGACTTTAATCGATAAAGTTAAAGCTGCTCAAGCTACAGACCTGGAGCTGATGCGTATGAGGAAGAAAGTGCAAGAAGGTGCTATGCCGGAAGCAAGAATCGATGAAGAAGGAATACTTCGAGTCAACTCCAGACTTTGTGTTCCTAACAACCCTGATTTAAAGTATGAAATCATGATGGAGGCGCACAACACACCGTTTGCAATCCATCCTGGAAGTACCAAAATGTATCATGATCTTCGTCATACATTTTGGTGGAGCAATATGAAGAGAGAGATAGCGTTGTTTATCTCAAGGTGTCTAACTTGTCAACGAGTCAAAGCGGAGCATCAAGTACCAAAAGGTCCATTGCAACCACTTGAAATTCCAGAATGGAAGTGGGAGCACATTACCATGGATTTCGTTACCGGTCTTCCTAGGGTTTCTCAAGGTATTGATGCGATTTGGGTCATTGTTGATAGATTGACCAAGTCTGCTCATTTCTTACCGATACGAGAAACTTATACACTTGAACGTCTTGCTCGTATGTACATAAACGAGATTGTAAGACTGCATGGTATGCCAGTATCCATAGTTTCTGATCGAGACCCAAGATTCACTTCACGATTTTGGGTTAGTTTACAAAAAGCTATGGGCACGGATTTACGATTTAGTTCAGCATATCATCCTCAGACGGACGGACAATCAGAGAGGACTATTCAAACTCTTGAAGATCTATTAAGACTCTGTGTCTTTGACTTCAAGGGAAGTTGGGACAAGTTCTTACCATTGGTGGAGTTTTCCTACAACAACAGTTATCAAGCAAGTATTGGCATGGCTCCATTCGAAGCATTGTATGGAAGAAAATGTCGTTCTCCAGTATGCTGGGATGAGGTGGGTGAAGCAACGTTGTTGGGACCGGAGTTGGTACGTATGACTACAGAAAAGATTCAAACGATCCGACAACGTATAAAAACCTCACAAGATCGACAAAAGAGTTATGCTGATCTTCATCGAAAGGACGTGAAATTTGATGTAGGAGATCATGTGTTCTTACGTGTTGCTCCATGGAAAGGAGTTACGAGATTTGGAAAGAGAGGAAAGCTCAATCCTCGATTCATCGGTCCATTTTTAATCCTCGATCGAGTAGGAACTGTGGCTTATAGACTCGCTTTACCGCCAAGTATGTCTCGTGTTCATAACGTTTTTCACATATCCATGTTACGCAAATATGTGAAGACCCGAACCACATTATTGAGTTAGAACCGGACGAAATAGCGGAGGATTTGACGTATGAAGAAGTTCCTGTTCAAATCTTGGATAAGAAGGAACATATTCTACGCTCCAAGGTTATACCTCAAGTCAAAGTTTTGTGGAGAAACCACGATGTTGAGGAAATGACTTGGGAGTTAGAATCTGAAATGAAATCAAGGTATCCTTACCTCTTCGACATACCAGGTACGTACCCTAATTTCGAGGGCGAAATTTCATAAGAAGGGGAGGTTGTAAGACCCCAACTTTTATAAATAAAGATGAATTTTCTATAAATATCATTTTTGAATATTATGGAGTTAATTTGATATAATGTTATAGTTGTGGGTAATATTTATAAATTTTGCAAAGTACGCAAGTTGTTATATAATATTCGATTGGTCGGGAAATTTCGTTTTAACAGGGAATATTCGTACAACGGCACAATCATTGGTGGACCCCACAACGAAATTATTGTCGGATTGAGAAAACGACAAAAATATTTTATTAAAAATAACGGCGGAAGTTTTACCATTGTTACTGTTGAACTACTCGGTAGTAAAAGTACAGTAATACGTGTGGTTGCATAGTAGCACACGGTATTGATTATAATGCTTATGTGAGAAGTCACTCAGTTTGATTCAATTATTGTCAGTTAATAATATGAATTATTTAGCGATAATGACGTTTTGTTTTATTCGTATTATTAACGTAATAAAACAGAAACATCTTTTTATATAAAACAGAATACTTTATTAAAGTTATTCTATAAATAGAATATATTATATTTTATTTAAAAGATTTTTCTTTAAATATGGACCGTCAGATTAAAGTAATCAATCTGGACCGTTCATGGATTAGTTACTATGCATTCTATTTTTCTATAAATAGCAGCTCATTCCTTCATTATTTCTTACGAATTCACTGAACTCTAGAGAGAGAAACTATAGAGAGAAACTATAGAGAGAGAGAAGAAGAGTATTCTGCTACTTAACTACTTCCTTATTTCAGCTCTTCTTTAAAGGTAAGGGTGGTTATTCTTTCTTATTCATGAAGAGAACTGTTGTTATTCCATTTCTTATTATTCTGTTGGAATAACCTGTATACGCGGTCTACCCTATACTGGTGACATTCTTCTATTATTCTGTTGGAACATCCTGTCTGTGTGTTTTACACCGGACCTGTTCCGTTTTTATTATTATTCTGTTGGAACATCCTGTCTGTGTGTTTTACACCGGAGCTGGTTCCGTCTTGCTATTATTCTGTTGGAACATCCTGTCTGTGTGTTTTACACCGGACCTGGTTCCATTATTTATTATTCTGTCGGAATATCCTGTCTGTGCGTTTACGCCGGACCTGGTTCCATTATTTATTATTCTGTCGGAATATCCTGTCTGTGCGTTTACGCCGGACCTGGTTCCATTATTTATTATTCTGTTGGAATAACCTGTTGTGCGGTCTATCGCATGCATGGTGATTTCTTTTGTTATTCCATTCTTTATTGTACTCAGTTGGTTAAGTTTTGACTTCTATACTCCATGAAATTTGTGGAATATCCTTGATAATTGCGTTTCATCCAGTATCTTTTCATGAAAATATTCTTCTAAGCATTCTTAAATTTTACTCCACAAAGCAGTATCATGTTGACAATTTGGACGTTGTTAATTCTTGGATAAATTAATTCTTGAACTTGTTTTATTGAATTCTTATATCATTGTCATCATCCTTATGTTTATAAAATGTTGAAAGTCATCTGTGGCCTGTAGTGCATAGATGGACTTGGTATGATTATGACCAGGATTATTCGGTATAATCATGACCGTAATGTTACAAATGATGTGGTAAAAGTCCTCATTGGCCCGTAGTGCGTTGATGGACAGTTGTTGGCATGATCATGACCATTAATGAATACACGAATATCCTTGGCCGTAGTGCAGGGGTGATTCGATGATGTGGATTATTTTATTAAGCTGAGTCCCAGCGATCACAGTGTTGGAAAAACCTTTTAAATCATAAAAGATAGTAGAGTTTATTTTCTACTTGACTCTTTTAATGGATTGCTTGTTCCGCTGCAGTTAAACTTGATGTCTATTATATTTTATCAGTTTAACATTGTTGAAGGCTAATGATAATTTATTCTGCATTATCTTAGTCATAATATTTCTTACTGGGCTAGTTGAGCTCACCCTTTATTTCACTGTTCTCTTCAGGAAATGAGAACGTAGCTGGGGCAAGTCGGGGAACGGAGTGATGGTTCGAATGATAGTATTAGTTAGTAGTCCTCACTATTCTATGTAATAGTGTGCTAATAAATGTAATGAGGACTCCTTTTGAGTATGAATACTCTCTAGAAGATAATATTTGTATTCAAACTCACAGTTTATGTTTTGTCGTATTGTACACGACAGTGTATTAGTAAGTTGTATTTGTATTCTGTACTATGTATCTGACGACCCAAGATGGGTGATGTATACCTAATTTTGGGGGCGTCACATTAAACACCTCAGCTGAATTGTTCAGATCCTAGCAACAAATCAACCTATATAGATTAAAAGAAGAGAAAGATCACTTACATTTTTATTTTTTCCCTAGACCCTCTCTCTCTAGAAATTCGAAGTTAGAGAGAGAAAGAGTGAGAAACTAAAGCCATGATCATTTCATAGCAAGCCTAGATCAGATCACAAGTCAGAATCAGAAATCAAAGCTAAAAAAATGTAAAACCCTAAATTTTAAAATCTTATGATTTGTAGTTAGATGTTGAAATTGGTTGGTTAAAATTGTGTTAGTAGGTGTCTTTGAGTGATCTGGAGGTGATAGATCATAGATCTATAACCTTAGATGCATGAATCTAGCATTTTAGAAATCTGGAAAAATTTTGATATGTTGTCTGACAGTCATGTCAGTGGCTGTAGATCCTTGTTTATTTATGATTATTTGTGGTTTGATGTTTTGTATTGGTAGTCTGGTAGAAGGTCTTTCATCTTGAAGTGGTAGTGTAGCCATTGGATGTCTAGATTTCATGATATACCCGGTCAAAACCGTTGACCGAGGTTGAACACGTCATAAATCTGGGCAACCCAGAACAACATGAACATCGTCTGACAATTTTTTACAACAGCCCAGATCTGACATATTTAATGTGGTTTTGATGTTATTATGTAATAAACTTGTAGCCTGGAATATGTACTTTTAATAAATATGTCTTTATATCCCCTCTAATAATCAACAGATCGGGCGTGACAGTTGGTCAAACAAGGCAATGACAATCACATTTACCGTTTTTGGGAATTCCAAGAACTCTAAGAACATTATTTTTGTCAGACTTTGACCAGCCTTTATCTTCTTGGCTTGATGATAAAATGAGGCTCTGTTGTTGTATAACTATACCCTGACAACTATACTATACCCTTGAATTCATAGATTACGTAAACTATTCTTAGAACAAAAGATATAAGGATGCAAGTAAAGACTCTCACACTGCCCGAGTTTTTGAAAACCCAGAAACTCAAGAACAGCTTTGTCAGACTTTGTAGAAGTCTAGATCTTGCTTGTGTGATGTTATTCTAACCCTGATGATGGTTAGATCATGTAATGTTGCATCAATACTATTGGATCTGGTCATTATCAAACCCAGAAATCGACTGGAAACCCAATTAATTGGTGGTCAAACCTACCAACTCGTGACTGACATGAATTTCTGGAAATTGGTCAAGAACACCAAGAACACATTCAAACGCTTTTTTGTCGCCTAAATGTACCTATAGCGACAGTTTCTAATTAATTTATTTTATAATTTTTTTTTACGAAAATTAAGAAAAATAGAAAAAAAATAGATTTTAATTATTAAAAATACAAATTAAATTCTAAAAAATTATTTTAAATTCTGAAAAATAGTTTTTAATTATTTTAAGTATATTCATAAATATTTAATATTTTTGAAATATAAATGGTATTTAATTTATTTAATTACAAAATTTAATAAATTATTTAAAAATGGTTTTAATTCATGAAAAATCATGAAAAATTATATTATGGTAAAAGAAAATATTTTAAGTTATTTTCAATGACTTTTGATATTTGGTGATGAAATTCATTAAAAAATTAATATTAATGATAATTATTTATTTAATAACTATATTAAATAAATTAAGAAAAAATAGGATTAATGCTTTATAATTATATAAAAATGATTTAAGTATTATAAAAATATTTAAGTTATAAAATATAACTTTTGATATTTTCATGAAAATATTAATATTTTAATATTAAAGCGATTATCGGATAATGGATTTAAGTGTTTAAAAAATCATATGAAATATGATTTAAAGGTATTAAAAATACTTTGAAATATTATAAATATATTATAATATTATGTCATGATTTTCATTAATATTTGATAATAAATAATATTATTAGATAAAAGAATTAAGTGATATTTAATTTATTTAAATACGTTTTTAATGATTGAAATATCAGGATAACTGGTAATAATTATTTAAAATTATTACAAGTTTTGTGAAAAATATTTTGACTGAAATTAAAATTATCTGAGATAATGGTTAAGTGTTTAGACAGAGTTTAATTGAACTTAAACTCCTAAATTTTGTTCGACTAGACCGTCGGATGTTAGATTTGTGTTGGGTTCAACTCAGACTGCAATAGTTTGACTTGATACCAAGTCCTATGTGTGTTGTAGACTGATAGGAATATGTGTTATGTGTTTAGGTTATTTTATGTCTAATATATAATAGTATTATATTGTGATGAATTATTCTAATATTGGAGATCTATATTACTAATATTAGGTCTTCAGATAAAAGCGTTATACATTGTGTTGCGGTAATCAACGGTTCAGGCAAGTTTGTATTTATTTAACTCTACTAAGAGTGTTTTGTTCGGATAAGCTTATGGTTAATCATTGTTGATTGCCATGTATAATTGTACTCTGTACATATTGCATGTATAAGTCAGGTATGAAAGCTGATCACCTTCATTACCCTTCAGTTCAGAAATATTTGTTTATGTTTATACTTGTTCAGTCATAAACTTGTTCCTGCTAGTTCACAATTATATTGTTTAATTATAGCCAGCTTATTATTTAAACTCTTCATCATGATATATCGTTATTTATTGAATTTAAACTTGCTGGGCAATTCTTATGCTCACCCTTGCAATATCATGATAAAACATTGCAGATTAAGGCGAATGCGTCGATACAAGGAAAATGTTAAAGACAGTTCCAGCGTTAGGAATGTGTGCAGCTAAATTGTATAGTATTGTATTTAATATGCTAGTTAAGTTATGAAATGTGTATAAGTTAAGGATACTCGACCTTGGAGAATAGTGAGTGTATGTATTGTATAAACAATTTATGTTTATATCTTCCGCAAATATAGTAATAGTGATAGAATGATC